>JAHIAM010001026.1:0-53757 GCA_021605205.1 Aegilops longissima | reverse complement strand
GACAAAGGGAATAGTATACGGGTTGATTGAATCCTCGACATCGTGGTTCATCCGATGATATCATCGAGGAGCATGTGGGAGCCAACATGGGTATCCAGATCCCGCTGTTGGTTATTGCCCGAGATCCGTCTCGGTCATGTCTGCATGTCTCCCGAACCCGTAGGGTCTACACACTTAAGGTTCGGTGACGCTAGGGTTGTATGAATATGAGTATGTGTCGGGGAAGCTGATCGTGACCCACGAACACCTATGGGACCTGGCGGACCGAGTCCCTTGTGGTTCGATGGGGGGCGGAGATTGCACAAAGAGCGGATCGAGGCGATGCACACGAGCAGATTTACCCAGCTTCGGAGCTCTCCGGAGAGATAATACTCCTACTGCTGCTTGGTTTATTATGTTGTGTTCTTGCTAGGGAGCAATGGGAGCTACAAAACCTAGCCTGAGTGATTGTGGTCTCGAATGAGTCGAATGAACCGAACGAGCCAAACCCTTTCTACGTTGCATATGGGCCTCCTTTTATAGGCTCAAGGGGTCACCGACAGGTGTCAACGTAGAAGAGGGTACAAATGGAAAAACAGTAGTTGGTACAATCGACTTGTACACGATGTACAAGGTTTCTATACCTAACTCGACGGCAAGGGACAAGATTAATAAATGCCCGCCCCTCGCCGCCTCTAACAAAGGCAACAGGACCGTCAAGTGCACCACCGCTTGCCACGATGGTAAGCCTCGTCAGCCCGCTTATCGCTGCTCTCCGCTGGCTGCACAGCCTTTGACACGCTGCGTTCGAGTAGCCCCACGGCGACATCGCTGGCGGATGAGCTGGAGCGAGATGAAGAGAGGTTGCTGCCGCTGCAAGCATCTTGCCGCAGCTGAATCCTTGTCGTGCTCGGAGCTTGTCGCCACTGCCTTCCCGCAAGCTCCTCTTGTCGGGCCTTGTCTTCTGCGTGCCTTGAGTGGCCTTCCCGCAAGCTCCTCTTGCCGGGCCTTGAATACTTTGTTCTTGAATGGCTCCAAAGGAGCCATGAGGACCTTGGCGGTCCCAGGCCAGCCCTGCCGCTGGGTGCCGCGATCGCCCATGCATGAGTTCGGGATACTAGGGTACCCCTACTCTAGTACAATCGGCAGAGCCCTCGGCCTGGGCCACACGGGCGCCGAACTCTGTTGGGCCAGGCCCAAAAAAAGGCACGGGCACGCTGCCTAGAGAACGCCATTACTCGCTCCGGACCCACCACGCCCCCACGAACAAAGACGCTACTTAACGTGGCTTCGTGGGGAGATCGTGGGCCTTTTTAATCGGAAAGCGAACGCCCGCCCTCTCCCTCCTTATAAGCAGGGGGAAGCAGGCAGGACGCCCACTTGCCATTGCTGTCACATCTCAAAACCACCGCCGCTCCCCTTCTTCTCAAGTCCAAAGAGAGCGACGCCCACCCTCCCCATTGCCACCGGTGCCACCAACGCCGCCGGATTCTCCACCACCTCCGCCATGGCTCAAAGCCGACAAGGGCAAAGGGGTGAAGTCGGCCGAGGCGCAGCGGCTCATGGGCCTGCGGAAGGAGCGGGCCTCTTCGACCCCGCCGACGCCGAAGGAGCTGCGAGAGCTGTATTACCTCTTCGTCGACGGAGACGCGGGCGCACCCAGCCGACGAGGGTGATCTCCGCCGCCACATCCGAGAAGGTTTCCGTCGGTACCCTTTCTTGGCTTTTCTTCCATCGCGGGCTCTGCCCGCCTTTTCCAATTCTTTTGCGGCGCCATGAACACATATGGCCTCCGCCTCCTTGATTTCACCCCCAACGCCGTCCTCACCATGGCAGTTTTCGCACACCTCTGCGAGAACTTTGTCGGGGTCCACCCAAATGTAGCCCTTTTCCGCCACTACTTCATGCCCCGCGGAGAGAGAGGAGAGCCGCTGTCGGAGGAATTGCATGGATCTCCGTGGATCGGCAAGAAGGAAGCATATCTTGTCGGAGAGCTGCGCAGCAAGTGGGAGGAGTGGAGAGCCGATTGGTGTTGGATCATAGAGGAGGACCCGCAGCCTTTCACTGCCTTGCGCCAAACTCCCATAGTGCGCGGCAACGATTGGAGCAACTTGGCGCCGGAGGATGCCAAGTTGAAGATTGCCGTGACTCGGATCTTGCGCCTCGCATGCCGGCTTACCGTAGGAGCTGTTGGCGCGATTTCCTTCGCCGCCGATTGCGCCTTTGCAGAGAGGGGAGGCCTGCTTGGGAGTTCCAAAACGCGGCGAACATCATGAGGCTGCGTCCGGCCTCAACCGGAACTTCACCGCCTTGGAGCTGGATGCCATGTTGCGGAGCTGTTCAAGCTCGATGCGATCACCCGAATGGTTCATGTTGCCGAGGGAGTCGTGCCTTTGTGCAACAACTGTCGCTTGATCGCATCCGCGCGATGATGCCGCCAGCGATTCCCATGGAATCGCTCCAACTTGGCAGGAGCCCGCCGACGACATCGTGCAACAGTTCTTCGACAACTTGGAAGAAGTGCCGATCCGCGCCGACGAAAGCGAAGTGGCTCACCCGCGACACCACCGAGCAAGAGATGGCGCGACGCCACAAGGTTGGAGGAGGCGGCAGAAGCTGCCGCGCTGGCGCGTTTGGGTTCACCGTAGAGGAGGCAGAGGCAGCCGAGGCGGCAAGCCTTGCCGATCGAGAGGAGTTCGCCGGCGAGGAGGAGCAGGCCGAGCCCGACGCTGAGCCGAACGAGCCTGCCGGGCGCCCTCCGCCTTTCAGTAGCTTGCCGGAGGAACCCGCCCCGCTTAAGAAGACGCCCGAAGACCGAGAAGTGGCGGGCGGCAGACGGGCTAACAGCCGCCTGCCCGCCCGGACGCGCCCACCACTGCAAGCACTGCAGCAGCTGGAGCGCCTCATGCCGCCACAAAGAACGGGAGCGGGTCTTCGAACCACGGCCCCGCACCCGCCAAGCGTCCGAGGATCCTACTCTCCAGCTCGCCGCACCGGAGTGGAATTTGACTTCTCCGCTCTCAGCTCCGAGGAGGAAGAAGTAGAAGAGTAAGATCTTGTCGCTGCTACTTGTAATTCTTCAATTTACAGCTTTATCTTGTATCTGACTTGCTTCATTCTGAGCTCTTTCCTTTTTCAGGACGCTGGCTCAGAGGGCGTCGAAGAGAGCCAAGACTCCGGTGGTGGTCATCAAGACGAATCTCCCATGGCGGCAGGAGGCACGCTCGAGACCCGCTGCGGATCCGCAACCCTTCCCCTGAGCAGCCCCCAGCGTAAGTGTTTGGCTTATCTCTTACGGTTCGGTGCATGGGTGTTCCTTCTTCTCGATATCCGACTTGTTGAATTGTGCAGAGCAGAGCAGCCTCATCAGAGGCCCCTAAGTCATCCCCAAGTTCTGTCTCGCTTCAACCACGCCGCCGAGGAGAATTCTCCGCAAGGGAGCGCCTCCGGCAAGGGAGGCCTCCGACAAGGGCTTCTCCGACAAGGGGCAGCGCCGACGACCCTCGGTGGTGGAGATCATGCTACAGATCCCATTGCGGTAATCTTCTTACTTAAAATTTCCCTTGGGTTCTTTTTTCTTCCATTCTTCTTTTCAACATTTGCTTGATCGTTCTTTCTTTCTCTCGATCGCCGATCCATCTCGCCGGAGAGCCGATGGAGACCGAGGTTGCTTTGGCGAGGAGGACGCTAAGGCAACAATGACGACGCCGCCAACATGGAAGAAGAGGCTGGCGCCGATGGGTCCGCCGGCGAGGAGGCCGCCAAGGCTGCTGGTGCAGAGGCTGGGGAGGAGTCTGGTGGTCATACTGACGACCCTGAGGCCGCAGGAGCGCCAGCGCCACGCCGACCGCCGATCCCTCCGCCACCGATGCAGCACCGCACTCAAGAGCCCCAGCCCGCGCTTATCTCAAGGCCGCGACGGTGTCTTCATCAAGCTCCATGGGCGCCGAGCCTGTGGCGCCGGTCGAGGGAGAGACCTTCGACGAGCTGCTCGCCTCGCTGGGTTGTCGCTGGTTAACGCGCCAAGCAGCAGCAGGGCGAAGTCTGAGGAGGAGCAGCTCGCTGAAGAAGCTCTGCCGCTTACCGCGCCCGACGGGCTAAGCCGGAGTCGCGGAAGCACTTGTCGCGAGGGCGGGAGCTGACATGGAGAAGCGCGCAGAAGAGCTCCGGCGCGCCAACAAAGAAACTCTCCGGGACGTAGCAGAAGCGCGGGAGCAGCTTGCTGAGGAGCGCACGGCCTTCATCCTGGAGAAGGCCGAGGTCGAGGAGCAACAAAGGCTTGCCGGCGAGAAGCTCTCTGTGCAAGAAGGTGAGCTGGCGCAGCGGAAGATCAACCTCGATAGCTACGAGGAAGATCTTTCCGCGCGCGAGCAATCAATCGGCAGAGCACTCAAGGAGGCAAAGGACGCCGCCGCAGCTGCCGAGGCCGCCAAGAAGGAATTGGAGACGAGGGTGGCGCAGCTGGAGGCCACCCTCCAGAAGAGCGGCGAGGAGGTCACCGGGCTGAAGCGCGAGCGCGAGAAGGAGGCCTATACTCTTGGTGAGTTGCAGGGTCGTTTCGCTGAGAAGATCAAAGAGCTCGACGCTGCCAAGGACTCCAAGGCAGATCTGGAGCTGAAACTGACCACCCTGACGGAGACGCTGGATGGCGCCAAGGAGCGAGAAGCGGGCCTGTTGGAGAAGATCAAAGCCAACGAGGAGCTGTTGGCGAATGCTGTGACCGCCCAGGATACTCTCAGAGACAGCGTGATGCACTGGACGGAGGGTCTTATGGATACCGCCGCCGCCATCCACAATGAGCTGATGGAGGTGGGGATGGTGGACCTCGGGTACTCCACCGACGAGCGCCTTCAACCCAGCGCCAAGCTCAGCCTGTTCTTCAAAGGCGTGTTGACGGGTCTCCAGCGGCTCCGGGAGGAGATCCCAAAGCAGCTGGCCGACGAGTCACGCCAAATCTGCGCCGGGGCTCTCGAGAAGGTGCTGATGAAGGTGGCCTTCCGCAATCCAGGCGTCAGCTTCGCCAACGTCCTCAAGTCCCTGCCGCCAACTGCTGATGTTGAAGCACTCAAGGACCTTATCGCACCCATCGTGGACAGGGTGAGCGGAGTCAAGAGGGTTGATGGCGACCGCGTGGACTAGGCCGCCAAGTTTATCTTTCCCTTGTCGCTGCTGATCATGTTTAGAACAATTTATTAGATCTGCCACAAGTCATTTTTGTAATATACTCTATCTTAGGTAAACGATTGCAATGTTATTCCCTTTACTTGATTCCTTCCTTGTATGTTTGTGCCCTACGCTTTTAGGGAACTTATCGGCGCGGGCACCTTTGCCATGAAAGCCGAAAAGGGAACATCACGCCTCATTGGCGATGCCGCCCCGACAAGCAACCTTGTCGCAACTAGTTGCAGCACATTGTTGTTGAGCGGACTCAAACAAAGTAAGGGCGCAAACTAGCTGCGAGTTGGTTCCTCCGCCGCATGTGTTTTCCATACAAAGTCCTATCGCTCGAGGAAGATAACTTAAAATTTAAAACTGATTGCTTAAACTTAGCAACTTAGCTTTTCTCGTTGCTTGCTTCCCGGCAAGGCGATACTTCCTCGGCGACACTTGGTGGCCCACACCATTATCTTCTCCTCCCCGCTAACTTGTAGGCGGATGAACCTTCTTTTCTTATGAGAAGAAAGAAGAGAAAATAAAGTTATGGAGCCTTGTGGCTCGTTATCGCTTACCGGGTGTGGATGCTGCACAAAATGTCAGATAAAACATGCAAAATAATGATGAAAGCATGAAATTGACGATTTGTGCGCAACACATGAGCTTTACTTATGCACAGGGTCTGCGCCCGGCTTTGTACAAAGGATTACATGCAACATCGGCAAGACTTGTACAAAAGGGTGGTTGCCGAACGGTTCCGCAATCGCGCCTCTATGGGTAAAACTTACGAAGATGCTCTATATTCCAGGAGTTGCTCACCGGAACGCCATCTTCGGTCTCAAGGCGGACAGCGCCATGCCTAGTGACTCGTTTTACCCGATAAGGGCCTTCCCACTTTGGCGTCAACTTGTTGGAATTCTTGGCGGACTGAACGCGCCGAAGAACAAGGTCTCCTTCCTCGAAGCTTCGCATTAACTTTGCGGCTATGGTAGCGGCGCAAAGCTTGCTGGTAACGAGCAGCTCGACAAAGAGCCTCAAGACGATCCTCCTCGAGGAGCAGCGTCATCTTGTCGCAGCTGCTCTTGCTCAAGCTCATCATAAGCGGTACTGAGGTGATCCGTATCGAAGTTCCGTGGGGAGAACTGCCTCTGCTCCATAGACTAGAGCGAAGGTGTCCGCCATGGCTCGATTTGGCGTCGCCCGATCGACCAAAGAACCACCGCAGCTCCTCAATCCAGCTTTCTTCCGACTTGCGCAGCTCGTCAAAGGTTCTGGTCTTGAGTCCTCGCAGCACTTCAGCGCTTGCCCTCTCGCTTGACCGCTGCTTCTCGGATGAGCAATGTATAAAGCAGACCTTGGCGCCAAGATCTTGGACGATCGCATGAAGGTGCGACTCGTGAATTGTGTGCCATTGTCGGTGATGATCCGTTAGGAATCCCAAAACGGCAAACAATTGACCAAGAATTTGATCTTGATCGTGTTGTCACCTTCCTCATCGCTTCCACTTCGCCACTTTGTGAACTTGTCGATTGCGACGCATAAGTACTCAAAGCCCCGACAGCTCGGGGAAGGGGCCGAGGATGTCGAGCCCCGCATCAAAAATGGCCGGATAAAGGGATCGTCTGGAGAGCTTGAGCTGGCTGGTGTATCTGTTTTGAATGGAACTGCACGCTTCACACTTGGTTACTTGTGCAGCTTGCATCCCGGAGGGCTTCCGCCGAAGAAACCTTGCCGGAAAGCTTTGCGGCAAGTGCTTTTGCGCCAATGTGGTGACCACATATGCCTCCGTATCTCTCGCCAACAGCTTCGGCCCATCTTCCCGCAAATACACTTCAATTTCACACCGCTGAGTCTTCTTCATGCATGTGATGTTGTCAACAAACGGGTACATACTTGACCGCCGGGCTACTCTTTCGCTTCTTCTTGCTCTTCGAAGTTCCCTGTCTCAAGGAAATGGACGATCTGCTACGCCCATGTTGGAGCTATGCTCGACAACAAGGACTAAAGGCACATGTGCCGCTGGGAACATCAGCCTCCACGGCAAGAACTCTGCGGCTCAGCCGAGCTTGATGATCCCGACAAGCTTGCCGGAGAAAAACTTGTCGGGAGCGCTCGCTTCAACGAAACAAACCCTAGGGCTTGTCGGAGCAGATCGCTCTTCAAATATATGCGCTGATTTTAGGGACCTTCTTGGCGGCGGCTTCGTGGAGCTCTGCGGAAAGTAATCACCGAAACCAACTTTCTCTTCTTGCTCTGTCCGGTTGATGGTGTTACGCTTGGTTGAGTCAGCTTGAGCACAAAAATTCCTGGTTCCACAGGTAACTTGAGTGCAGCACACTTTGACAGGCCATCAGCAATATCATTCTGAGCTCTTGGAACATGTTCCATTTGCAAACCTTCAAAGTGCTCTTCTAGTTTTCTCACTTCATCAACGTAGGCTTCCATCAACGGACTCTGATAATCTTTGTTTACTTGGCGGACGACAAGCTGCGAGTCCCCCCTGACGATAAGCTTCTTGATCCCAAGGTCCACTGCAATCTCGAGACCGGCAAGCAAACCTTCATACTGCAGATTGTTTGTTGCTTGTTCCTTGGGAAAGTGCATCCGACTATGTATTTGAGGTGCTCTCCGGTGGGTGCGATAAGCAAGACGCCGCACCGGGCGCCTTTGCAGCGAGAAGGCGCCATCAAAATACATCAGCCACTCCTTACTTGCTTCCTTGACGGGATGCTCGCCTCTCGAATTTCTTCATCTTGCGCTACGCCCATTCTGCTATAAATTCTGCCAATGCTCTACTTTGATAGTTGAAGTGCTTTCAAACTTGAGGCCAAAGCTTGATAGCCCAAAGGCCCACCGACAATCCTGCCTGCTGCTTCGGATTTTGCAATATCCTCTTCAGCGGAAAGCGAGTGACAACTGTTATCTCATGTGCTTGGAAGTAATGGCGCAGCTTTCGAGAGCCACGAGGAGGTCGAAAGCAGCTTCGCACACCGAATACTTTGACCTAGCCTCAGAGAAGGGAACCGACAAAGTAGACCGGTGTTGCACCATCCTTTTCTGCATCTTCTCGCAATCCTGCGCAGATCCGTCCTTGTCGGGACCATAGCTTGACGGCGAAGCCCCCTGCTTGTCGCTGGATGCATCTGCCTTGGTTGCCGGCTCATCATCTGCCTCCCTTTCCACTACTAACGCAACACTAACCACTTGATTGGTTGCCGCTATGTACAGCATCAACTTCTCTTGTGGCTTAGGTGCGACAAGTATTGGAGTGGAGGACAAGTACCTCTTTAAGTCCTGCAACGCAGCCTCCGCTTCGGGAGTCCATTTCATTGGTCCTGCCTTTTTCAAAATCTTGAAAAATGGCAGGGCGCGTTCACCTGACCTAGAGATGAACCTGCTGAGAGCAGCCACGCAACCGGCAAGTCTTCGTTCCTTGACGCGCTTTGGTGCTTCAATCTTCTCAATGGCCTTGATCTTGTCGGGGTTGGCTTCAATTCCCCTCTGAGACACGAAGAACCCGAGAAGCTTGCCGGATGGGACTCCAAACACGCACTTCTCGGGGTTGAGCTTGAGGTTGATCTTGCGCAGATTTGCAAAAGTCTCATCTAAATCTTGAACCAGAGTTGCTTTGTCCTTGTTCTTGACCACTATGTCATCCATGTAGGCTTCTACATTTCTGTGCATTTGTGGCTCAAAGGCATCATGGACTACTCTTGCAAACGTTGAACCAGCATTCTTCAAACCGAAGGCATCCGTATGAAATCAGATGTGCCACATGGTGTAATGAATGCGGTTTTCTTCATCCTCTTCGCCATGAAGATCTGATGATATCCGAGTATGCATCAAGAAATGAAAGCAAATCACATCCAGCCGTGGAGTCAACAATCTGGTCGATACGCGGCAAGGGAAATGGGTCTTTGGGACAAGCTTTATTAACATCCGTGAAGTCAATACAAGTCTCCATTTCCCATTTGCCTTCGTATAACTACCGGATTGGCCAACCACGTGATGGAGCACTCTCCGACAAGGCCTGCTGCTTCCAATTTCTTGATCTCTTCGCTATGAATTCTGGCGCCCACCGCCTCGCTTCCTCGACTTTTTGCTTGACGGGCCGCATGAGGACAGACAGCTAGGTGATGCTCAATCACTTTCACTGAACACCGGGATGTCGACGGTTGCCATGCAAACACGCCGACATTCGCCGCAGAAAGCAACGAGCGCGCTTTCCTATTTAGGGTCAAGCGTGGCAATCGATGGTGAAAGTACCACCGAGCCGCCCTCCTTGGCGGGCACCTTCTTGGTCTTCGGTGGAGCTGCCATCATTTTCTTGCACTTGCCGGTGGAGCTCGATGGTGCGTCCTCGAAGGTAGCGCAGCACTCCGAAGAGGTGCGCTTGCCGGAGTGGGCATCAGAGTTCTTGCCGGACAAGGTGGTCTTCTTCTTCCCCTCGGGAGCTTCAGCGGCAAGTGGTTTGCTATCTGTCGCAGCTGCTGCATCCCGGTAAATCTTGTCGGCGCAGATAAGTGCATCTTTCTTGTCGCCATGTACATAAATGACACTTATCGGGCCGGGCATCTTGAGTAGGTTGTACGCATAATGAGAGGCTGCCATGAACTTGGCAAGTGCTTGACGGCCAAGTATTCCATTGTAGGGCAATGGGAAATCGGCAACGTCGAATGTGACCCTCTCAGTCCTGAAAATCAGCTCGCTGCCAAATGTTACCGGCAACGTGATCTTCCCTTTCGGCTTGCTCCTTCCTGGGTTGATTCCTTGGAAAGTTCCAGTCTCTTCGAGCTCGCTATCAGGGATCTGAAGCTTCTGGAGCACTACAGAGGAGATCAGATTCAAGCCGGCCCCGCCGTCAACCAACATCTTAGTGACCTTGAGGTTGCGGATAGTTGGAGAGACCAACATCGGCAAGCACCCGACCGCAGTTATGCGATCAGGGTGGTCCTCAATATCGAAGATGATGGGCGTGCTGGACCACTTCAGAGGCCTGCGTGACTCTACGGATGGTTCTGCTGCATTAACCTCACGCATCCATTGCTTGAGTTGGCGGTGCGAGGTATGCAGAGAAGCACCACCGTCAACGCAGAGGACCTCCGCTGCTTTACAAACTCCTGCTCATCAGCTTCATCGTCTTCCATGTCTTCGTCGTCATCATCGTCTTCATCCTTGTCGCGGTCGCGGGGAGGTCTGTCTCCTTGCCGCCGCTTGGCCTTGCCGCGGCGTCGTCCCCGGCCGGGTCTCTTCTTGCTAGCTGCTACAGCACCTTCCTGGGCCTTCTCCTTGTCTCGCCGCTCGTACTCAGCCTTCTGCTGTTCAACAAGCTGCTCGACCTTCTTGCAGCTCTGGAGGTCGTGGCCCTTGGTGCGGTGAATCTTACAAGATCGCTTGTTGAACCGTCCCGCTTGTCGGCGTCAGCACAGCTTGGTGGTCGGTGTCAGCGGCAACCTCCTTGCCGGAGCCGCCAACCTTAGCCTTCTTGGCGCCACCTCCGTTGCTGGACTGCTCAACAACTAGTACCTCTTTGCTCCTCTTCTTTCTGTTGTTCCGCCACGCTCTTCTTTGCCGGGCGGTCTCCTCACCGCCGATTCTGCTCCAACATTCTCTCCTCGAGTCTTTTCCCTCCTCAAAGACGCGCACACTTGTCGGCCAAGGCATACAGCTCACCGACGCCCTTGACTTTGCACATCGCCATCTCCTCCTCATCTCGCGGTTCCGCACGCTCGATGAAACGCGCTGATCACCACGGCAGGGTGGACATCTCGATGTTGTAGTGCACACGGTTGAATCTCTGAATGAACTTGCGCAGGACTCTCCTTCCTTCGGGCGAGCAGGTGAAGGTCACTCTCTTGGCCATGAGGCTTGTGGTCACCGTGAAGGCGCCGACAAACCGATGGCACAAATCTGCCCAAGAAGATATGGAGCTGTCCGCAAGTGCATGAGCCAAGATCGACATTTGGCTTGAGTACCAGCTGGAAGTAGTTGGCGAGGATCTTGTCGCCTCGCCCCCGCAGCCTGCACCGCGATGGTGTAGATGCTGAGGAACTCCGACGGATGCGCCCCGCCATCATACTTCTCGCACATCTCGCTTGAAGTTTTTCTTGTCGGGCCGCGGACTTGCCAGTAGCTCATGAGTGAACGCAGGGCAACCTATCACAGACGCAAGTCGCTGGTTCTTCGGGCGCATGCATGTCAACAGCGGGCCCGCGCTGGTCGGACCGACGCCGCTTCTCTTCGGCGCCGATGCGAAGTTCGAAGGCTTCTTGTTGCCGCTTGAAGAACTTGGCGCTGGTCGCGACGAAGCTCATGGATCCGGACGACGCGGTGGAGTCGTTGCCGAGGTGGATCCGACGAGTCGGCGATCTTGGCCTTCGGAAGGGGAGTGCATGGTGGTTGCACTTCACAGGTTTCGCCGCCACCGCTCGTGCCTTGTCGCCTTGTCGCGCTGCGATGTGCTTGGTTGTCAGCGGACGTCGCCGCTGGCAAAGCCGATGAGACTCGGATGGTGGTTCTTCATTCGTCGACCTTTGTCGGCCGCTCTGAGGGTAGTCTAGAAGCGCTTGAGCTCTCGCCAAGGCTTCGCTGGAGTGGTAGGTGGCAATGGCGTGCGGAGCGAGGAACGGATGTGCTCGGACTTCTAACCAAGTTAGAGGAGCAGCATCCCGCCCGCGATCGTATTCGCTTCGCATCAAAGATGTCGGGCGTGCATGCGGTCTCGAGGGCCTCGGAACCTCCAGCTTGGTCTTGATCCAATGAGCGATGGCGCTATGAGCACCATGACGCTGCCGGTCCCGCTCCTCTTGAGAAGGACGCGTACATATTCGGACGCCAAGCTCGCGCCGCTTTGTCCTTCGACTTGGCAGCGCGTGGCTCCTCGACGACGCTCGTTCCTCCGCCATTTTCCCCACCACTCGCCAGCTCCGGTGGTGGTGGGTTTGACGCGACGGCTCTGCTGCTGCCGCAGCCTTCTTCTTCGGTGGCATGTTGACGAAGATGTTGAAGAAGTTGCTCGTGTGAACGCTGGATCAGGTTCACACAGCCTCGACGCCCCCTACCTGGCGCGCCAAAGATGTCGGGGAAGCTGATCGTGACCCACGAACACCTATGGGACCTGGCGGACCGAGTCCCTTGTGGTTCGATGGGGGCGGAGATTGCACAAAGAGCGGATCGAGGCGATGCACACGAGCAGATTTACCCAGCTTCAGAGCTCTCCGGAGAGATAATACTCCTACTGCTGCTTGGTTGATTATGTTGTGTTCTTGCTAGGGAGCAATGGGAGCTACAAAACCTAGCCTGAGTGAGTGTGGTCTCGAATGAGTCAAATGAACCGAACGAGCCGAACCCTTTCTACGTTGCATATGGGCCTCCTTTTATAGGCTCAAGGGGTCACCGACAGGTGTCAACGTAGAAGAGGGTACAAATGGAAAAACAGTAGTTGGTACACCGACTTGTATAGTGTACAGTGCTCTATACCTAACTCTGACGGCAAGGGACAAGATCAATAAATGCCCGCCCCTCATCGCCTCTAACAAAGGCAACAGGACCGCCACGCACCACCATTTGCCACGATGGTAAGCCTGTCGCCGCCGCTTATTGCTGCTCTCCGCTGGCTGCACAACCTTTGACACGCTGCGTTCGGAGTAGCCCCACGGCGACATCGCTACGGATGAGCTGGAGCGGAGATGAAGAGAGGTTGCTCGCGGCAAGCATCTTGCCGCAGCTGAATCCTTTGTCGTGCTTGGGAGCTTGTCGCCACTGCCTTCCCAAGCAAGCTCCTCTGCCGAGGCCTTGTCTTCTGCGTGCCTTGAGTGGCCTTCCCGCAAGCTCCTCTTGTCGGGCCTTGAATACTTTGTTCTTGAATGGCTCCAAAGGAGCCGCGGAGGACCTTGGCGGTCCCCAGGCCAGCCCTCGCTGGTGGGCTGTGACGCTCAGGCACGAAGTTCGGGATACTAGGGTACCCCTACTCTAGTACACCGACAGTATGCAGCAAACCGAATGTTGTTCGGAGTCCCGGATGAGATCCCGGACGTCACGAGGAGTTCCGGAATGGTCCGGAGGTAAAGATTTATATATAGGAAGTCTTATTTTGGTCGCCGTAAAAGTTTCAAGCTATCGGTATTGTACCGGAGTGCCGAAGGGGTCCGGGGTCCACCGGGGTCCACCTGCCCGGGGGCACATGGGCTGTAGGGGGTGCGCCTTGGCCTATATGGTCCAAGGGCACCACCCCCAAGAGACCCATGCGCCAAGATATAAGAAAAAGGGGAGAGTCCAAAAGGGGGAAGGCACCTCCGAGGTGCCTTGGGGAGGATGGACTCTCCCCTCTGGCCGCACTCCTTCCTTGGAGGAAGGGGCAAGGCTGCGCCCCCCCTCTCTTGCACCTATATAAAGGAGGGAGGGAGGTGGCCGCACCCATAAGCCCCGGCGCCTCCTCCTCCCTACAACACCTCCTCCTCCTCCCGTAGTTGCTTAGCGGGCACTACCGAGTTCTGCTGCATCCACCACCACGCCGTCGTGCTGCTGATCATCATCAACCTCTCCTTCCCCTTGCTGGATCAAGAAGGAGGAGACGCTATCCGCCTCAGACGTGTGTTGAACACGGAGGTGCTGTCCGCTCAGCACTAGGTCATCGGTGATCTGAATCACGGCGAGTACGACTCCATCATCCCTGCTCCATTGAACGCTTCCGCACGCGATCTACAAGTGGTATGTAGATGCAATCACTCTCCCATGACTCGTTGCTAGATGAACTCATAGATGGATCTTGGTGAAACCGTAGGAAAAATTTAATTTTCTGCAACGCTCCCCAACAAAGGGCATCATGAGCCGGTCTATGCGTAGTTCTCTATTGCACGAGTAGAACACAATTTCGTTGTGGCCATAGATCTTGTCAACTTGCTTGCCGCTACTAGTCTTTTCTTGCTTCAGCGGTATTGTGGGATGAAGCGGCCCGGACCGACCTTACACGTACGCTTACGTGAGACAGGTTCCACCGAATGACATGCACTAGTTGCATAAGGTGGCTAGCGGGTGTCTGTCTCTCCACTTTAGTTGGAGCGGATTCGGCGAAAAGGGTCCTTATGAAGGGTAAATAGAAGTTGACAAATCACGCTGTGGCTTTCACGTAGGTAAGAAAACATTCTTGCTAGAACCCAATTGCAGCCATGTAAAACTTGCAACAACAATTAGAGGACGTCTAACTTGTTTTTGCAGCAAGTGTTTTGTGATATGATATGGCCAAAGTTGTGATGAATGATGAATGATATATGTGATGTATGAGATCATGTTCTTGTAATAGGAATCACGACTTGCATGTCGATGAGTATGACAATCGGCAGGAGCCATAGGAGTTGTCTTTATTTTTGTATGACCTGCGTGTCATTGAAGAACGCCATGTAAATTACTTTACTTTATTGCTAAACGCATTAGCCATAGAAGTAGAAGTGGTCGTTGGCGTGACAACTTTATGAAGACACGATGATGGAGATCATGATGATGGAGATCATGGTGTCATGCCGGTGACAGGATGATCATGGAGCCCCGAAGATGGAGATCAAAGGAGCTGTATGATATTGGCCATATCATGTCACTACTATATATAATTGCATGTGATGTTTATTATATTTATGCATCTTGTTTACTTAGAACGACGGTAGTAAATAAGATGATCCTCATAACAATTTCAAGAAAGTGTTCTCCTAACTCGTGCACTCGCTGCTAAAGTTTGTCGCTTCAAGCACCACGTGATGATCGGGTGTGATAGATCCTTACGCTCACATACAACGGGTGTAAGACAGTTTTACACATGCATAAACACTTAGGGTTAACTTGACGAGCCTAGCATGTACAGACATGGCCTCGAACACAAGAGACCGAAAGGTCGAACATGAGTCGATGGAAGATACGATCAACATGGAGATGTTCACCGACGATGACTAGTCCGTCTCACGTGATGATCGGACACGGCCTAGTCGACTCGGATCATGTATCACTTAGATGACTAGAGGGATGTCAAATCTGAGTGGGAGTTCATTAAATAATTTGATTAGATGAACTTTATTATCATGAACAATAGTCTAAAATCTTTGCAAAATGTCTTGTAGATCAAATGGCCAACGCCATGTCACCATGAACTTCAACGCATTCCTAGAGAAAACCAAGCTGAAAGATGATGGCAACAACTATTCGGATCGGGTCCGAACCCGAGGATTATCCTCATAGCTGCCAGAAACAATATGTCCTAGAAGCACCGCTAGGTTAAGCACCCATCCTGAGAACCAAGACGTTATGAACGCTTGCAGTCTCGTCTTGATGATTACTCCTCGCTCAAGGCGGCATGCTTTACAGCTTAGAACCGGGCTCCAAAAGCATTTTGAGCGACACGGAGCATATGAGATGTTCGAGGAGCTGAAACTAGTTTTCCAAGCTCATGCCCGGTCGAGATATGAAGTCTCCGACAAGTTCTACAGCTTGTAAGATGGAGGAAAATAGTTCATCACAAGGAGCACATACTCAAAATGTCTGGTTGCACAACCACCGTCCCACCTGGATATTAACCTCCCTGACGAGGCGGTCATCGACAGAATCCTTCATCGCCCCACCAAGCTACAAGAGCTTTGTGATGAACTACAATATGCGGGGATGGTGAAAACTATTCTGAAGTATTTTCAATGTCAAGTCAGCAGAGGTAGAAATCAAGAAGGAGCATCAATTGTTGATGGTCAATAAAACCACTAAGTTCAAGAAGGTCAAGGGAAAGAAGAACTTCAAGAAGGACGGCAAGGATGTTGCCGCCCGTAAGCCGCTTGCCGAAGAAGTCAAGAATGGACCCAAGCCCGAGACTGAGTGCTTTTATTGCAAAGGAAGGATCATCGAAGCGGAACTGCCCCAAATACTTAGCGCATAAGAAGGCCGGCAACACTAAAGGTATATTTGATATACATGTAATTGATGTGTACCTTACCAAGACTGTAGTAACTCCCGGTATTTGATACCGTGCCGCTGCTCATATATGTAACTCACAGCAGGAGCTGCGGAATAAACGAAGATCGGCGAAGGACGAGGTGACGATGCGCATCGGGAATGGTTCCAAGGTCGATGTGATCGCCGCCGCACGCTACCTCTACATTTACCTACGGATTAGTTTTAAACCTCAATAATTGTTATTTAGTACCAAGTTTGAGCATGAACATTGTATCGTGATCTCGCTTAATACGAGATGGCTACTCATTTAAATCCGAGAATAATGGTTGTTCTATTTATATGAGAGAAATGTTTTATGGTCATGTCTGATGGTCAATGGTTTATTCTTAATGAATCTCGAACGTAATGTTACACATGTTCATAGTGTGAATACCAAAAGATGTAAAGTAGATAACGATAGTCCCACATACTTGTGGCACCGCCGCCTTGGTCACATTGGTGTCAAGCGATGAAGAAGCTCCATGCGATGGACTTTAGGTCTCTCGATTATGAATCATTTGACACATGCTAACCATGCCTCATGGGCAAGATGACCAAGACTCGTTCTCCTGAACAATGGAGCGAGCAACCAACTTATTGGAAATCATACATACCGATGTAAAAGCGGTCCAATGAGTGTTGAGGCTCATGGAGGATATCGTTATGTTCTCACTCACCGATGACTTGAGTAGATATGGGTATGTCTACTTGATGAAACACAAGTCCGAGACCTTGAAAAGTTCAAGGAATTTCATAATGAAGTAGAGAATCAACGTGACCGAAAGATAAAATTCTTGCGATCGATCATGGAGGAGAATATTTAAGTCACGAATTTGGTACACACTTAAGGAAATGTGGAATCGTTTCACAACTCACGCCGCCGAACACCTCAACAGAATAAAGGTGTCCGAACATCGAATCGCACTCTATTGCATATGGTGTGATCTATGATGTCTCTTACTGATTTACCGCTATCATTTTGGGGATACGCCTAGAGACAGCTACATTCACTTTAAATAGGGCACCGCCTAAACCGCTGAGACAACACCGTATGAATTATGGTTTGGGAAGAAACCTAAGCTGTCGCTTCTAAATGTTTGGGGATGCGATGCTTATGTCAAGAAACTTCAACCTGAAAAGCTCGAACCCAAGTCGAAAAATGCGCCTTCATAGGATACCCTAAGGTAACCATTGGGTATACCTTCTACCTTAGATCCAAGTCAAGATCTTTGTTGCCAAGAACGGATCCTTTCGAAAAGAGTTTCTCTCGAAAGGAGTAAGTGGGAGGAAAGTAGAACACGATGAAGTACTACCTCTTGAACCGGAAAGTAGTGCAGCTCAGAAAATGTTCCTGTGGTGCCTACACCGACCGGAGAGGAAATTAATGATGATCATCAAGGTACTTCGGATCAAGTTGCTACCGAACTTCAGAGGTCCACTAGGACACGCTCCGCACTGCAGTGGTACGGCAACCCTGTCCCGGAAATCATGTTGTTAGACAACGTGAACCTTCGAACTATGAAGAAGCGATGGCGGCCCAGATTCCAACAAATGGCTTGAAGCCATGCAATCTGAGATAGGATCCATGTATGAAAACAAAGTATGGACTTTGACAGATTTGTTCGATGATCGGCGAGCGATAGAAAACAAATGGATCTTTAAGAAGAAGACGGACGCGATGGTAATGTTACCATGTATAGCTCGACTTGTCGCTAAGGGTTATCGACAAGTTCAAGGGATTTACTACGATGAGACTTTCTCTCCGTAGCGGCTTAAGTCCGTCTCAATCATGTTAGCAAATGCCGATACTATGATTATGAGATATGGCGATGGACGCCAAAACGGCATTCCTTAACGGTTATCTTAAGGAAGAGCTGATATGATGCAGCCGGAAGGTTTTGTCGATCCTAAGAATGCTAACAAGGTATGCAAGCTCCAGCGATCCATTTATGGGCTGGTGCAAGCATCTCGAGTTAGAACATTCGCTTGATGAGATGATCAAAGCGTTAGTTTATGCACTTATGGAGAAGCCTCATGCTTACAAGAAAGTGAGTGGGAGCTCAGAGCATTTCTCATATTATATGTAGATGACATACTTTTGATGGGAAATGATATAGAACTTTTGGACAGCATTAAGGCCTACTTGAATAAGAGTTTTCAATGAAGGACCTTGGAGAAGTTGCTTACATATTAGGCATCAAAATCTATAGGATAGATCGAGACGCCTCATAGGTCTTTCACAAAGCACATACCTTGATAAGATTTTGAAGAAGTTCAAATGGATCAGTCCAAGAAAGGGTTCTTGCCTATTTTGCAAGGTGTGAAATTGAGCTCGCTCAATGCCCCACCACGGCAAAAGATAAAGAAGAGATGAGTGTCATCCCTATGCCTCAGCCATAGGATCTATTATGTATGCCATGCTGTGTACTGCACTGATGTAAACCTTGCCGTAAGTTTGGTAGGAAGGTACCAAAGTAATCCCGCAAGGAACACCGGATGCTGGTCAAGAATATCCTGAAGCACCGAAAAGGACAAAGGACATGTTTCGCTTATGGAGGTGATGAAGAGCTCGTCAGAAGGGTTACGCCGATGCTAGCTTCGACACGATCCGATGACTCAAAGTCACAAACCGGATACGTGTATATGTTAAATGGTGGAGCAAGAAGCTGGTGCAGCTGCAAGCAGAGCGCCGTGGCGGGATCTACATGTGAAGCGGAGTACATGGCAGCCTCGGAGGCAGCACATGAAGCAATTTGGGTGAAGAAGTTCATCACCACCTAGGAGTCATACCCAATGCGCCGGAGCCGATCAAACTCTTCTCGGAAAACACCGGAGCTATTGCACTTGCCAAGGAGCCCAGTGTTTCACAAGAAGACCAGCACATCAAGCGCCGCTCAACTCCATTCGTGAAAATGTTCAAGATGGGGACATTGAAATTTGCAAAGTGCATACGGATCTGAATGTCGCAGATCCGCTGACTAAACCTCTTCCATGAAAGCAAAACATGATCAACACCGTAACTCTATGGGTGTTCGATTCATCACAATGTAACTAGATTATTGACTCTAGTGCAAGTGGGAGACTGTTGGAAATATGCCCTAGAGGCAATAATAAAAGTATTATTATTATATTTCCTTGTTCATGATAATTGTCTTTATTCATGCTATAATTGTATTATCCGGAAATCGTAATACACGTGTGAATACATAGACCACAATATGTCCCTAGTGAGCCTCTAGTTGACTAGCTCGTTGATCAACAGATAGTCATGGTTTCTCGACTATGGACATTGGATGTCATTGATAACGGATCACATCATTAGGAGAATGATGTGATGGACAAGACCCAATCCTAAGCATAGCACAAGATCGTAGTTCGCTTTTGCTAGAGCTTTTCCAATGTCAAGTATCTCTTCCTTAGACCATGAGATCGTAACTCCTGGATACCGTAGGAGTGCTTTGGTGTACCAAACGTCACAACGAATCGGGTGACTATAAAGGTGCATTACAAGTATCTCCAAAAGTGTCTCTGGTTGACACGGATCGAGATCGATTTGTCACCCTTATGACGGAGAGGTATCACTGGCCCACTCGGTAGTGCATCATCATAATGAGCTCAAAGTGACCAAGTGTTTGGTCACGGATCATGCATTACGGTACGAGTAAAGTGACTTGCCGGCAACGAGATTGAACGAGGTATTGGGATACCGACGATCGAATCTCGCAAGTAAAATACCGATTGACAAAGGGAATAGTATACGGGTTGATTGAATCTCGACATCGTGGTTCATCCGATGATATCATCGAGGAGCATGTGGAGCCAACATGGGTATCCAGATCCCGCTGTTGATTATTGCCCGAGATCCGCCTCGGTCATGTTCAGATGTCTCCCGAACCCGTAGGGTCTACACACTTAAGGTTCGGTGACGCTAGGGTTGTATGAATATGAGTATGCAGCAAACCGAATGTTGTTCGGAGTCCCGGATGAGATCCCGGACATCACGAGGAGTTCCGGAATGGTCCGGAGGTAAAGATTTATATATAGGAAGTCTTATTTTGGTCGCCGGAAAAGTTTCGCGCTATCGGTATTGTACCGAGTGCCGAAGGGGTCCGGGGTCCACTGGGTCCACCTGCCCGGGGCACATGGGCTGTAGGGTGCGCCTTGGCCTATATGGGCCAAGGGCACCAGCCCCAAGAGGCCCATGCGCCAAGATATAAGAAAAGGGAGAGTCCAAAGTGGGAAGGCACCTCCGAGGTGCCTTGGGAGGATGGACCTCCCCCCCCCCCTCTGGCCGCACCCCTTCCTTGGAGGAAGGGCAAGGCTGAGCCCTCCCCTCTCTTGCACCTATATAAAGGGAGGGAGGGAGGTGGCCGCACCCATAAGCCCCGGGCGCCCCACCTCCCTCGCAACACCTCCTCCTCCCGTAGTTGCTTAGCGAAGCCTGCCGGAGTTCTCGCTGCATCCACCACCACGCCGCAGGTTGCTGATCATCATCAACCTCTCCTTCCCCTTGCTGGATCAAGAAGGAGGAGACGCCATCCGCCTCCGCACGTGTGTTGAACGCGGAGGTGCTATCCGCTCAGCACTAGGTCATCGGTGATCCGAATCACGGCGAAAGTACGACTCCATCATCCCTGCTCCATTGAACGCTTCAAGACGCGATCTACAAGTGGTATGTAGCGACCGACCTCGACGGTCAAGTCTTCGTGTTATCGTGCCATCCTCGGATCAAGATGCCGGCACACACAAGACATCAATGTATATATCAAAGTGCAATCACATGTATAAATAACGAAATGATATATACCTCATAATAATCAGCGGAAACAATCAAACGGGTGTGGAGTCCCATCAACGCCATCGGCAGGTTGAGTGTAGACCGTAACCCAGTATCGTAACTCTTACTCGTCGAGGAAATATCTGCAACATGATACGTTGCAGCCGTAGGTCAAGACATTGAATGTACCGCAAGATCACAATAAGATAAAACAGATGATAAACTATACTATATGCAGTATGGCTTTGTGGCTCAGATTCGAGTTTTGTTTGCGTAAAAGCTAGTTTTATTTTACCTACATCAAAGGAATAAAATGAAGCCTGTACTATGGAGTTTTTCTATCATGACATGGTTCCGCCAACCGATGTCTCATAACCCAAAATCATCATCTGCTGCCCACAATTGTTATCAATCCGTGTTGAGAGTTCCAAATAGATCCAAGTCCAGATGCTCAAATTGTCCGTAATCGGGACACGGCTAATCGATTAGGTTTTAACCTCTCGCAGAGGTTTGTACACTTTACCCGCAAGATTCGATCCTCTTTTACGCTCTCGCACTTCAGAGTGTTTGAGAACAAGATGACCAAACATGGTCTTCCAAAGAGTTCCTCCGACCACCGTCCGCACCCATCCAATCCTACCGTAGTTCTACATCTGCTAGCACCGCCCCAGCCAGAGTCACAACTAAGGTCAACCAAGCCAGAGCCCATAATGACTTGCGGTTGCACAGTAAGCTTCGGGCGTGAAGTATTCTTCCGCCTCTTTGAGTCTGGGTGAAGCTTTCCGCAAGATGTCATGGCGCTTCTCCATGCATCCCGCCAACCACTGGTTTCTCCAGGTGCCCACAACCGCCCTTCACCCAAGAGCGGTATTGAATTCTTGTCTCGAGTCTTGAAGTCTTGAGGCCTTGAAGATGCAGTCCTTGCAGCTTTCATCATGGTGTTGTCGCCAATGACGAGATCCTCCATTCTCACACCACTCCCGAGCACTCATACCAAACCCCGTCTACTATAGCGTAGCATTAAATAAAATATCGCCCCGGCTTGGTAACAGGGGGTGGGTTCCTACCTCATGCATACTACTCAACTACAAGGATTCAACAACACTACTGAGGGGTGGTTGCAATGGTGCCACTAAATGCAATAAAACATAGGTATGAAAACATGGTCAAAGTGAACTTGCCTTGTTGATGATCTTCAAAACTAGGGTTTCAGAGTAGCAATCTTCGACCGGAAATTCTACCGAGGCAAACAATAACTAGAATAAGCACATAGCATAACATCACTTAACACAATAACATAACAAAGTAACACACCAAAACCAACAAAGCAAAACCCAAAGGGAAAACTTAAAGAAAAACAACTCAAGTTTTTCCTACTTCAAATAACAACAAAAATAGTTTTATATAACAAAATTTCTTAACATCACCTAATCATGGTTTTATGTTAACTAAACAGAAAATATTTCATTAAGCAACTAGGAGCAAAAAGAATTAAATAAAATCTATTTTTAAACTCCCGAATAAGCAAAACAAGCTTTAATTCAAATCTGATCTAACTCAATTTTTATAAATCCAAACATAGACAAATTATATATTTTTGAAACTACAAGAAAATTGTGATCTAACGCAAAAAGAATCAGCATCATTGGACTTCTAGATCAAAAGTTATAGGCTAAACAAGAACGGAACTAAATCTGTTACGGGAATAAATCTGAAAACGAAAACGGAGTTACCTGACGTGAGGCAGAGATGGCAGGAAGGAGACGGCGATGTGGAGGGCTGCTCCGGCGAGGGGGCGAGGTCGCCAAGAGGGTGGGGGGTGGCGGAGGAGGATCAGCGCTGGGGAGGTGGCGCTGGGCGATGGGGAGGTTCCAGGAGAGCTCCCGGTGAGCGCTTTAGGCAGGAAAAGGAGGACGGTGGTGAGAAGGCTACGGGCAGGAGGGGCGGTGATGGGAAAATGGAACGAGGAGAGGAGGGGTTTTATAGGCGGTCTCGGGAGGCGCTGGGATGGAAAGACGAGGGAGATCGAAGGTGGAGATTTCTGCTCCATGGACATGGAAAGCTTCAGAACGTGAGAGGAAACAGAGGAAGGAGATGATCTCTTGTTGGGCTAGAATAGGAAAGTGCTTAATGGGCCAGCAGGTTTTTCCTAATAAAAACGATTCCATTCCTATTTTTAAAATTAGGAAACAAAACAATAAAAAGGAAATCAAATCAATTCGAATAAAGAGTTTTTATATACTAAAATTATCAGAAAAATAAAATGTAGATGATGAGCATTATTCCACGGCCAAAATAAAAACCTAAAAAATGTTTTTCAGAAAATCCCTAAAGGCTTTATTTCTTTTTGCAAATAATTTTAAATAAAAACTTTGGTTTTTCTTGGCTCAATATTTTCAAAATGCCCCTGATTTTGGAGGGTCATTTTCTCCGCTTCTTTCTTGCTTGCAAGAATTTATTTTTCGGGTATTTCTCGGAAGAAAAATAGAGAAGCAAGTGCAAATATTTGAAAGAATTAAATTGCAAAACTCCGCTCAAATTCTTTATAGTTGAAGAAGTCATGTCATCTTCTCTCATTGATTTTAATAGGATGAATTTGATACCGAGAAGGGAAAGTCATTTTATTCCTCTCATTCAAAAGTTTTTGAAAGGTTCAAATTTCACTCAAGTTTAATTCACTCAAGCAAACAAACAAACAATTCAATTAATTATATTAACATTCCAAAATTTGGGATGTTACAAACCTACCACACTTAAAATGAATCTCGCCCTCGAGATTCAAGAGGCTAGCAAGAAAAGGTTAGGGTTGGGGTCTACTAACAAAAGTCTTGGTCGAAGGTCAGGTGCTACCACACTTAAAAACAAGGTCATGGTTCCAATAAACTCAGATATTTCCTCCGAGGGCTGACAATGTATGTCTCTTCACATATCTTACAATAGCTCCTTCATTAAAGCTCTTCTCACGAGGCATAGAGTTTTCCTCAAAAGCTTGGGTCGGTTCGTCAAAGTTGAAGTTCGTCCGAGTCCGGATCTTCTTAGCTGATGGGTCTGTGTCCATTCTAAACAACTATCAAACACTCATGGTGGTCTACAATTTATGGTTTTCTCCCGCGTAAAACGGGTCTGGGTTGAACTTCACCGTATATCCTACGATTGGCAACGTTGCCTCGTGAAGGGTTCCATCGTCCTACCATTCTAGGGTTTTATGGCTTATCGCTACGACACTCTTCTAAGTTTTTCAAGGCTCTCGATTTTCCATCAATATATGATAGTTCATGATAGAAGTCTCCGTATGGGGCCAATCCATCCTGCATTTGAATCATTACCACATACGTAAATATCGAATCACGATTCTAACATTTGGGCATACTCACAAGCATTGCAGAATTTCTCTCGAATCGAGTTCAGATAAATCCATAGTTTCGCATGCCAAATGTAACATCTATCGTTACTTCACCACTCTCGTGTTTTTATGTAATCTCCTATGAAACGTATGCTGATTGGATCATGCGATTCCTCCAATTTATTCCTTTATCAAGGTTACATCAGTTCCTTTCAAATTCTCGGCCTGTGGGTTATGGCCCACTTCAACACTAGTGCAGCTTTAACTCATCCTTGAGTAACTCTCTTGTTACACCTCCTTAAATCCAAAGAGTACTGCTTCTTCATACCATCATATCAAAATAAAACTCCAACTTATTTTGTCCAGCTTCCTACTACACTTATTACCAATATCAAAATTCCAACTACTCAGCTCCAGCTTTCATCTTGTCGGAACATTTAGTAGCATAATGTCCTGCTTCCTTGCAGCGAAAACAAATGACTTTCGATAAGTCTTTGGGCTTCTTGGAGATGGTGCCTGCTCCTTGAGTTCCTTGCTTCCTTTCGAGACAATGATTGGCATAATGCCCGACGTCCTTACATTCAAAACAGGTAATATGACTCTTGTCCCTATTTGCAGAAATTGGGTTGTTCTGAGGGTGTCTTTGTTTTCTTTCCGGTTTCTTCGTTTCGATCAAACCTTCTATTCCCTGTGGATTCAAACTCTATTGCTTCCGCGGTAAGTATCCCTGATACTCTTTTCTTTCCTTGGTGCAACATCGTGAAAATTTTCCTTCTTCTCCACATGAATAGCAGTGCATTTGAGTAAAATCTGTTGAGGCCTTCTCCATCAAGGTCTTCAACACATTCCTTCATCAACGGGTTCTTTCATAACTTCTGAGGGCTTCTTTTATTCCTTCTTCCTGCTCCTGAATACTTTGTTGCACCATGGGGTAAACGTAACACTCGAAGTCGGGTAGTGGGTGGTTCCTTCACACAAGAAACAAGTCACCTTACTAGTTGGGCATTCCTCACCGGGTGTTTCTCCTCACAATGAGGGCATCCATCCTTGTGTTCCCCCGGTGTGTCCTATTTCTCCGCAAATCTTGCAGTGCACAAGGTTTATTTCTTGGTGTATCATGTTGCTTCCGGATAAGACGAGATCTTGTCGAGTCTTCTTGAATTCTTTCCAAGTCTTTGCTCCATTCCATCCCAGATAGCTTGATGCATCTGCCACCATGTTGCAGCACTTCCTTCAAAGTACCGAGAGCGTAAGATACTTCATTCTTCCTTGAAACCAAATTGCTCCCAAAGTGATTCTCCATGTTCAATCCATAGCTCTCCTCCGGCTGAGTCTTCGTCCAGAATATCACCAACTTCATTCATCAACTATGGGGTCCAAAAGTTTTGGGATTGAGATATGAGAGAGGTGGGGAGGATATACACACAATACAAACAATAGTTTTTGAAGAAACAAGTTTTACTTTGTGGCTGTCGGAAAACATCAAACAAATGACAGCTCACAAATCGTCGTGATCTAACGTAAGTGTGTAACAGGGGTTTGGTCTTCTAAAGGTCAAATAATTCTTCAGATTCTTCAAATTCTTCTAGTCTTCGGAGTCTTCAACTGTTGTACTTCAATTCTTCTAATACATGGTGAAATCCTCTTTACTCAAGTGGTCATCAGCCTCCGATATCTAATCCTTCTTGGAGTGTCTTCGCTGATCCTCCGGTGATCAAAGGATATGGTATATTCTAACTATTGAGGTGAGAGTGTCTATTTGATAAAATCAGAAAAGATGAGAAGTAAGAGTCTTTTGTAAATAAAGTTTTTTGAGATATCCTGTCCTAGGGCTTTCCGATTTCTAGGGTCACGCCCTCATACCAACATGTGCTCGATACCATATCAGAGCGACCGACCTCGACGGTCAAGCCTCGTGTTATCGTACATCCCTAGATCAAGATGTCGGCACACACAAGACATCAATGTATATATCAAAGTGCAATCACATGTATAAATAACGAAATGATATATACCTCATAATAATCACCGAAACAATCAAACGGGTGTGGAGTCCCATCAACGCCATCGGCAGGTTGAGTGTAGACCGTAACCCTGATCGTAACTCTTACTGTCGAGGAAATATCTGCAACATGATACGTTGCAGCCGTGTAGGTAGGTCAAGACATTGAATGTACCGCAAGATCACAATAAGATAAAACAGATGATAAACTATACTATATGCAGATGGCTTTGTGGCTCAGATTCGAGTTTTGTTTGCGTAAAAGCTAGTTTTATTTTACCTACATCAAAGGAATAAAATGAAGCCTGTACTATGGAGTTTTTCTATCATGACATGGTTCCGCCAACCGATGTCTCATAACCCAAAATCATCATCTGTTGCCCACAATTGTTATCAATCCGTGTTGAGAGTTCCAAATAGATCCAAGTCCAGATGCTCAAATTGTCCGTAATCGGGACACGGCTAATCGATTAGGTTTTAACCTCCGCAGAGGTTTGTACACTTTACCCGCAAGATTCGATCCTCTTTTACGCTCGCACTTCGAGTGTTTGAGAACAAGATGATCAAACATGGTCTTCCAAAGAGTTCCTCCGACCACCGTCCGCACCCATCCAATCCTACCGTAGTTCTACATCTGCTAGCACCGCCCCAGCTAGAGTCACAACTAAGGTCAACCAAGCCAGAGCCCATAATGACTTGCGGTTGCACAGTAAGCTTCCGGCGTGAAGTATTCTTCCGCTCTTTGAGTCTGGGTGAAGCTCCGCAAGATGTCATGGCGCTTCTCCATGCATCCCGCCAACCACTGGTTTCTCCAGGTGCCCACAACCGCCCTTCACCCAAGAGCGTGTATTGAATTCTTGTCTCGAGTCTTGAAGTCTTGAGGCCTTGAAGATGCAGTCCTTGCAGCTTTCATCATGGTGTTGTCGCCAATGACGAGATCCTCCATTCTCACACCACTCCCGAGCACTCATACCAAACCCCGCCTACTATAGCGTAGCATTAAATAAAATATCGCCCCGGCTTGGTAACAGGGGTGGGTTCCTACCTCATGCATACTACTCAACTACAAGGATTCAACAACACTACTCGAGGGGTGGTTGCAATGGTGCCACTAAATGCAATAAAACATAGGTATGAAAACATGGTCAAAGTGAACTTGCCTTTGTTGATGATCTTCAAAACTAGGGTTTCAGAGTAGCAATCTTCGACCGGAAATTCTACCGAGGCAAACAATAACTAGAATAAGCACATAGCATAACATCACTTAACACAATAACATAACAAAGTAACACACCAAAACCAACAAAGCAAAACCCAAAGGAAAACTTAAAGAAAAACAACTCAAGTTTTTCCTACTTCAAATAACAACAAAAATAGTTTTATATAACAAAATTTCTTAACATCACCTAATCATGGTTTTATGTTAACTAAACAGAAAATATTTCATTAAGCAACTAGGAGCAAAAAGAATTAAATAAAATCTATTTTTAAACTCCCGAATAAGCAAAACAAGCTTTAATTCAAATCTGATATAACTCAATTTTATAAATCCAAACATAGACAAATTATATATTTTTGGAAACTACAAGAAAATTGTGATCTAACGCAAAAAGAATCAGCATCATTGGACTTCTAGATCAAAAGTTATAGGCTAAACAAGAACGGAACTAAATCTGTTACGGGAATAAATCTGAAAACGAAAACGGAGTTACCTGACGTGAGGCAGAGATGGCAGGAAGGAGACGGCGATGTGGAGGGCTGTTCGGCGAGGGGGCGAGGTCGCCGCGAGGGTGGGGTGGCGGAGGAGGGATCAGCGCTGGGGAGGTGGCGCTGGGCGATGGGAGGTTCCAGGAGAGCTCCCGGTGAGCGCTTAGGCAGGAAAAGGAGGACGGTGGTGAGAAGGCTACGGGCAGGAGGGGCGGCGGTGATGGGAAAAATGGAACGAGGAGAGGGAGGGGTTTTATAGGCGGTCTCGGGAGGCGCTGGGATGGAAAGACGAGGAGATCAGAAGGTGGAGATTTCCTGCTCCATGGACATGGAAAGCTTCAGAACGTGAGAGGAAACAGAGGAAGGAGATGATCTCTTGTTGGGCTAGAATAGGAAAGTGCTTAATGGGCCAGCAGGTTTTTCCTAATAAAACGATTCCATTCCTATTTTTAAAATTAGGAAACAAAACAATAAAAAGGAAATCAAATCAATTCGAATAAAGAGTTTTATATACTAAAATTATCAGAAAAATAAAATGTAGATGATGAGCATTATTCCACGGCCAAAATAAAACCTAAAAAATGTTTTTCAGAAAATCCCTAAAGGCTTTATTTCTTTTGCAAATAATTTTAAATAAAACTTTGGTTTTTCTTGGCTCAATATTTTCAAAATGCCCTGATTTTGGAGGGTCATTTTCTCCGCTTCTTCTTGCTTGCAAGAATTTATTTTTCGGGTATTTCGGGAAGAAAAATAGAGAAGCAAGTGCAAATATTTGAAAGAATTAAATTGCAAAACTCCGCTCAAATTCTTTATAGTTGAAGAAGTCATGTCATCTTCTCTCATTGATTTTAATAGGATGAATTTGAATTTACCGAGAAGGGAAAGTCATTTTATTCCTCTCATTCAAAAGTTTTTGAAAGGTTCAAATTTCACTCAAGTTTAATTCACTCAAGCAAACAAACAAACAATTCAATTAATTATATTAACATTCCAAAATTTGGGATGTTACATGGTATGTAGATGCAATCACTCTCCCATGACTCGCTGTTAGATGAACTCATAGATGGATCTTGGTGAAACCGTAGGAAATTTTTTAATTTTCTGCAACGTTCCCCAACACCCGTTAACAGCCACGACCAATGCCGATTTTCCACATGTAAAATTCTCATTGGCTGACGGATCCACGTGCCAGCTCCGCGTTGGCACAGGTGTCACTCATCCAACGGTCGAGATGGGCCTATGATATGTTGACACGTGACCGCCCAAAAGTGGCCCATAAAGTTTAAATGGGCCGCCCAACCAAGGCCCATAAGATTTAGCGGACCATAATGGGCCGCCCAGCTAAAGGCCCACAAAATTTAGCGGACCATAATGGGTCGGCCCATCTAAAGGCCCACAAGATTTTATGGACCACAATGGGCCGCCCAGCTAAAGGCCCACAAGATTCTCGAGACCATAATGGGCCGACCCAGCTAAAGGCCCAACATTCTCTATCAAATCGCCCACAACGGCCTGGTCTAAACTTGTCATCAATGCGCCCATGGTCACTTCGCCCGCTAACAATCCGCTAAGTAATTGGGCCAATTACGGCCCGTATATTCCTACCGTTAAAGGTCCGGCTTCATTTGGGCCCATTTACGTGCCATCAAAACTTTCAGCCCATAAACGACCATGAAGGATTTGGGTCATATTCGCCATGTCCGCTATTCGCTTGTTAGAGGCCCACTACAGACGGCCCACTTTCGCCTGTTGTCATTTTCGCCCGTTAACGCCGGACGAAACCATGGGCCATATGTGTCCTAACGCCATATCGGGCCCATTAACGCCCATATAAAATGACGATAATCTAGCTCGACCAACTTCCGCCTGTTAAAGGCCCATGTATTAGGTCGGCGATTTACGCCCCGTCCGATTTCGCCTCACAAATATCCGCATGCTAAATGGGCCACCATTTCGCCTGCTAAGCCCAAAGGGTTATTTGGCACAATCAGGCCCAATCTCACTTCCGGTCTATTAAAGGCCCATGTTTTTATGGGCTCACATATTTACACCAGTAAACGGCCTACTTTTACCGAGGGCCCAAATTATGTTTAGGCTCATAAAGGCCCACTATGGGCACAGCCTACCGTAAAAATTTGAAAGCTTATGCTAATTTAATCCCAGATATTTTTGGTGGGCTACATGCCAATTTCGCCCGAATCGCTTTTAGCCCAATTGGAATGGGCCCGATTTAATGTTGGCATGTTGGGCTCCTACGAAGCTTTCGTTCAATACATTACTAAGATAAACCTACACTATACAAAAATAGCGCCATAATTATCTGCAATGCGTGGCAGCATCATAAATGTTGTATCACAACAAAATAAATTCCAATCATACAACAAAACGCCTGCTGGCATAAAGTTTACAAATCCTTCCAGATAAAAGCACCATCATATGTATAGAAGCACGATCATTTGACCCGAAAAGCTAATGTTTCAGTCAGAATCTGATGGAGCAAGACGATTCCACTTTTTCCGCCATTGCTCTTCAACAACGGTTTAATGTCCGATAGTCCGTTTCAAAACCATTCATATCTTGACGGCATTTCTCAACCACTATTCTTGTTTCCAAACAACGCCCATTAGGGATTGGACTTGTGTCCGGAGCACGATATATCACTGCCTAGCAGGAAGATTTTGTTCAAGAGGCGATTTAGACGAGGTTACCTTGACAACCAACCCGAATTACGCAGAAGGTGCTTTTTGCACTGTTAGTGGAGAGATACTAACGACCGCAGCAAGAGGTGACATTGTGCCTGTAGTAGCCTCGTCACCTTCAGGTGGTTGTGGTTGTTCAATCATTTGTTCCATAGCTTCCTGAAAGTTTGAACTTGTAGATTAGTGTACCAGTGAGTTAATAATGAGATAAAAACAAACAAAGTAGGTTAAATGTTTATACATAACTTATTTTGGTGAACTACTGTAATACATTAGCATGTATTGTAGTGCCAACTACATAATAAAATCACTTTTGAAACATATGTCCATGTAGCATGCCTCTGTATTGTCTATTTCTCACATTCGCTGACATCTAAGGATAAAGAGACATGGTTTAAAGTAGGATGAACATAGTATGACATCATTCATATCATGGGCAAACAGATATAAAACAAACAGGCTATTTTATCATTGTAAAAGCATATGAACATAACAACTATATTATAGATCAAGACCAAAAGAATATCCTTCATCTCTTTTAAACCATGTAAGGTGAAATGATACGTTAAGACAACTGTATAAAAGTGAACAGAGTAATCGACATTGGCTGCAAACCAAGTAGTTAAATGAACACATCACAGCACTCAATCAGTTCAAGGCAGGAGGAGTAAGGACTTACAACAGGGCTTGAACTGGTGTGCTCATGCCCTTCATCTTGTTGGTGTGGCAATCCTTGAAGATTTGCACTGCATTCGTTCAGGTTCTTTTGGTCCGCACGGCTTTCCGCAGATTTGGAACAAGTCAATATAGATACGATAATATGGCACAAAAAGAAGGAAGTAGCAGCTATTTACAAGAGCCTCGCAGTGTGCAATATAGCTATGAGATCCTGTTGTCTGTTGGAATTTCACTTTAGAACGGTTGGTTTTGTTCTTCAAACAGTTAGCCTAGAAGAAGATACACTTGTAAGGCACATACATAAATACAAGTTCAATATGTGGTTTGATCAAATACATATAGCCTACCCGATACTTTGGATCGCACCAGTGTTTAATGAGGGTTGTCCAGCCTTCATCTGTAATATATTCCATCGGAGATGTTTGGGCGATTTCATTGTTAGCCTTGCCTTCAAAGTGAGATTTTCTAAGGTGGTACCGACATCACACAGAAAGCAGATCGAAAAACATGAGTGCATGCTTGTTTAGTTGCATCATCTTTCGGATCCAACTTGAACCTCATCTGCTGAAAAAGAATGTGAGTCTTATTAGGAGGAAGCTAGAAAGTATGGGACAGCAAGACAATATTACTAATTATGATGAATAACATTACTTACGATAAATGGTCAAGGAAGGTGTTAAACTAGGTATTGTCTTTCTCATTCTTGTATCGATCCACGTTGGGAGGATACGCGATGACACCTAACGGCAACGGCTGCCTCGATACTAACTTGGCTGACTCAGAGCATCACGTGGCCTTTTTAAACCTGCCTCAAAATGGATCTCCATTCTTCCTCCTTTAGATTTTGTTAATCTGCAAGCATTATCCCCGATGTCTGCTTTCGCTATGCCGTGGTGCTAGTTCAACAACGAATATGGAAAGTGTTAGTGTACATCAAACCGTGAGAGTACATATAAAGGAGCATGCAATCGCAACTTGACTCGGTCAGTACCGCCTTGATGTTGATGCTCATGAGGTTCATCTGATCTTGCCAAGTCCTGTTGTGTCAACAATGCTTCGAAGAAGTGTTAGGTGTGAAGGCAGCTTGGGAACCGCCGCCTGATCAAACGAACGAGTAACTAGTTGAGATGTCGGTACAGCTTGAAGCGGATGCTGCAGCTGGTGGAGCAGTGATACCGTGTTTGTAGATTTAGCCGTGGACTTGAACCTTCTATCGCACTATAAGTACCAGCAAAATCTCGACGGCAGAGCCTTTTCCGCTTCACCCGACGAGTAACAAGACTCCCTACTATATTATTTTCCTTGCTCTTTTTGACTTTGCCATGTCAAGCTGTACCCACAACACAAAAGAATAAAATCACTCTTCGTAACTCATTGATGCATGATACGCATAAGCAATACTTTGATGTAAGACAACCGTATGAGGATGGAATATGTAAGAAAAACAGACGGCATGACATATTCACAGCTACGATGTGCAAACTAAGGTATGATTTTCAAGAAAATAGAAGTAATGCAAGCTAGACACCATATGAAAGATGCAACCAATATTACTCGCCAAGTTAAAAGTGTCTTGTCATAAGTGGCAATTCAAAAATTAGAAGCAAGACAACGAGAAATCAATGCAAGATGCAACCACTATCAAACCGCCATGTTAAAAGCGCCCAATCATGAGTTATCATGCGGATACACAACAGCAGATTTTGATGTAAGAACATGGTATGATAGATAGAGGCAGTATTCTAGACACGTAAAGCCATGTCATATGCACATGTATAACGATAAACTCAGCAGTGCAATTTAATCAAAATAGAAGAAATACAGGCTAGACAACATATGCAACATGAAACCAATTATCACATCACAACTTAGAGCAAGCACTGCGATGGTGGAGTGCGGAGATGAACTCATCATGTAGACTTGGGACTTCAACTTCATTAGCAATAGCAAAGGGCAAATCTAGAGAGTCTCTGCTTATGCCGGTGCGGAGTACCACCAACATCCCCTAACTTACTCTTTTCCTTCCTATTTTCCGATATTGCCTTATGAAGTCAAAACCACAAGAAGATGAATAAAATTAGCTCGCAGATAACTGGTTGATGCATGATACATTTAACACTACTTTGATGTAAGGCAAGCGCAGGAGGATGGAATATATACAAAAAGACAGCGTTTCATATTCACACGTATGATAGGAGGATGGAATATGTATGAAAAACAAGAAGCGAAAGGCATTTCAACAAAATTAGAAGAAATGAAAGCTAGGCACCATATGAACATGCAACCAATATCACTCTATCGTGTAAAAAGTGTCTCGTCAGAAGTGCCATTTCAAGAAATTAGAAGCAGTACAAGCTAGAAGACAATGCAAGATGCAACCTACATCATAGTCCCAAGTTAAATGTGTCTTATGGGTAAGTGATCGTTGCAGGTATAAGTTGTAATCTATGCAGATGCAATACAAGCTAGACATCATACGCAACATGGAACCACATATAATAGTGCCAAGTTAGAGCAAGCACCTGTGATGGTGGAGTAGGGGAGATGTGCTCATCATCTACACAGCTACGTTGACTGTCTACCAATGTGTTGTCTTGCGAATCTTGTTGGGAGGATGGCGGAGTAGAATATGTAGATAACCTCCATTTCAGTTGCTCGGAAGGACCACCATCATCCAATGCCTTGCCAATTTCCTTCAGCTTTATTGATTTTGCATTCGAGGTCATACCGACAAGAAAAAGGAATATCATTCGCTTCTTCAAAACTCATTCATGCATGATACCGATTTAACACTACTCGATGAAAGGCAAAGTCATGATATGAGGATGGAATATGTACGAAAAAATGGACGGCTTGACATATTCACACCTAAGATGTGGTAACTAAGGTAAGGCAATTCAACATATTAGAAACACCGCAAGACACCATATGGAAGGTGCAATCAATATCACTCGCCAAGTTAAAACTGTCTCGCCATAGGTATGCTCATCAAACTAGAAGCAATACATGCTAGAAATCATATTCAAGACACAAACCAATATCACACTGCCAACTTAAAGGTGTCCCATCATAAGTGATTGATGCAGGATACACAAGAAGAGTAGTTTCATGTAAGAACATGGTGTGATAGATGATATAGTATGTACCAAAAACAGAAAGCGTGTCATATTCACATGTATCATGTAAGCTAAGCAGATGCAGCTTTACACTAATTAGGAGCAATACGAGCTAGACACCATATGCAACATGCAACCAGATATCACACGCCAAGTTAGAGCAAGCACCTTGGATGGTGGAGTAGGGAGCGGAGACTTGGACCATGTAATGCACTATCAAGACAAGGAGAATCGGCATGATGCTCCATTTACGTTGTCAGCAGAGGACCACCACCATCGCCTTTCCTTATTTTTTTCCTTCCTCTTTCTTGATTTTGCCTTGTCAAGTCAAACCCACAAGAAAAAGGAATAAAATTTGCTCTTTGGAACTTATTGATGCATGATACTGACGAACACTACTTTCATGTAAGGCAGCCGCATGATAGGAGGATGGAATATGTATGAAAAACAGGACGGCGTGACATATTGACATGTATGATGTATAAAGTGTAAAGTAAGCACAAGGTGCTTGAACTTGTTAGAATCGATGCAAGCTAGAAACCATATGAAAGATGAAACCAATATCACTCGCTAAATTAAAAGGGTGCCCTAACAAATGTATTTGACCAAATTAGAAGCAATACATGGCAACAGGCTAGAAATAATATTCAATATGCAACGAATAAAGGTGACTCATCGTAAGTAATTGATGCAGAATACAGAAGAGAGGTAGTTTCATGTAAGAACAAGGTTAACACATAGATGTAGTGTGTACAAAAAATAGGAAGGCATGTCATATTCACAGGTATAGTGTGTAAACTAAGCAGATGCAATTTACCCTAATTAGAAGCATTACAAGCTAGACACCGTATGCAACATGCAACCACATATCACACTGCGAAGTTGGAGCAAGCATCTGTGATGGTGGTGTAGGGGAAGTGTTGTCTTCAGATACAGAGCAACGTTCAATATCTTCATTTAGGCTTGATGTTTCTTGAGAATCATGTGGAGAGGATGAAATTGCATTCTTTATAAGAGTATTGCGTCTCATATTAACCCACGCATGTGACTGTCTCATCATAAGCGATAGACGCAGGATACACAAGAACAGTAGTTTGATTTAAGAACATGGTGTGATAGGCAGATGTAGTATGTACCAAAAACAAGAAGGCGTGTCATATTCACATGTATAATGTGTAAGCTAAGGAGATGCAATTTAACAAATTAGGAGCATTTATGAGGGATACACAAGAGAAGTAGTTTGATGTAAGAACATGGTTAATAGAAAGACGAGTATGTACCAAAAAAGGAAGGCATGTAATATTCACAGTATAATGTGTTAACTAAGCAGATGCAATTTACCCTAATTAGAAGCATTACAAGGTAGACACCATATGCAACATGCAACCACATATCACACCGCCAAGTAAGAGCAAGCACTGCGATGGTGGTGTGGGGAATTATGTGATCAACTAGAGAGCTACATTGACTATCTTCATTTAGCCTTGTTGTTTCTTGAGAATCATGTGGGAGGATGACACCGCACTCTTTAAATGAGTAGGGCGCCTCACAAGAACTCCACCCGAGTGATTGTCTCATCATAAGTGATTGACGAGGATACAAAAGAGCATTAGTTTGATGTACTAACATGGTTAATAGACATATGTAGTATGTATCAAAAACAGGAAGGCATGTCATTATCAAAGGTATAATGTGTAAAGTAAGTGATGCAATTTAACCAAATTGGAAGCAATACAAGCTAGACACCATATGCAACATGCAACCACATTTGACAAGGGTTAAAGCAAGCACTGGATGGTTGTGTGTGGCAATTGAGATCATCAATCAGAGCTACTTTTATTGTCTCCAACTATCGACATCAGAGCCATTAGAGCGTTGAAACGCTTATCGCTTATCTTCAATTACACCGAGCAACTTCTGCTTTTTCTTTTCGTGATTCATCAACACCGCCGTAGTCTGAAATACCCATGCATAAAAAAACAATAGTGTGAGTATGGGTGAAGTGTGTGCACAATTAGTACAAAGTAAAGGTAGCGATAATGTCGGTGAGAAATAAATGACGGAGACATATGATAGCTCTACAACATGCATGGCACACTCAATTACTACAGGATTCTATGAAAATAACAATGATCGAAAGCAAATAGGTCAGTCCATTTTTTCTCGCACCGTCCGATGTACAAAGAACGGGGAGATCGCCTTCATCTACCTCCATCCAGTCAGTGTTGACGATCTTCCTCGAAACGCGACCATCGACCCAAGATTCTCCCCGCTCGCACCTCCTCGACCTCAACGCACTTCGACCATCCATTCAAGCCCCGCCGACCTCCAGATCGGGCGCAAGCAGCTCCTGCACCCCACACCCCTATGATAGACACTGATGCGCCGCTTCCCGGGAACAAAGCGACTAGGTGCTCCGCGCCTAAGCCGGTGCTGCTTTTAATTGCGGTTCGACCGACCATGAATTGAAATCCAAAGGGCTACTAACCTCTAGCAAAGGTGAAATAGTAAAAGGGAGGAAACCTTGTGCATTTAGTATCACGAAGAAGATGCAGTAAGAAGCGCTCAACTAGTTTCTTTCGTGGGATGAATACGGTGAGAGCGGAGACGTAAGATTTTCACGAATAAGGGAAGAGGAGTACCTCTTTATGCCAGTAGTGTTGTGTCCTCCTTCCATTTTTCCGACGATCTTGTTGTTCGCTGGAAACCAGAAGTTGTGGAGGACGGTGCAGCCTTGGACGAACCCATGGCCAAGTTGTTGAGTGTGGTGCGGTGGCCGTCTGTAGGTGGCGGGGAAGCAGATCCGAGGCGGCAAACGACGGCGTAGCGGGAACAACTCCGGTGCCGTGGACGGTTGCGATAGTGGAGCCGCAGCAGTGAGGCGCAGGACGGCATGGTCGGAGTGGTTCTGCACAGCACACGCCGGCGCTGGTGTCGTGGAGGCAGCTCTGCCTCGGCTTCACTGCTAAGTCCTTGAGGGCGCAGCGCTTGGGTTATGCTGGACGACGACGCCGGGTACCGCCCCGCGTGATGGAGGAGGGCGGCGGTGGATTGGCCGCTATGGGGTGGAGGACGGAGGAGGTTGGGGTTTCACGGCTGGTGGAGAGGGCGCTGCGCCCACGGAGTATGAATGGGGAAACGGAGGAGGCGGGCTGGGGGAACTAAGGGGAACAATGTTTCGTTTGAGACGCTTGTTTGAAATTTGGGGAAAGTTACAAACTTTGCCCCCATCTAAAATTTCGGACATATTATGGTTGGGGTAGGACAGTCATGTCGTGTCCCAAATGTATGGATAGATTTCGCCGAGCGCATGGGTGTTTAGGCACCCACGGCGATGAATGCTTCTCGAGGCGGTTGAGACTGGTGTCTTGGTGAAGTTACAAACCTACCCCGGTTTAGACCTTTGCACATCGGGCCGATAGGCTACACGGGCCAGAGTCAGGACAGTAATTTCCTACCACCAAAACATTAGTCTCAAGGGGTTTCGGGTGACCAGAGGCCTATTTGGCGCTTGCTCAATATTTGGGAGCGTAAGCATTAACGCTTTTGGTTCTCTTGAATTGAACTTTAGGATTTGTCAAACTTCACAAATCTTTACTCTTGAAAATCCTAAAGCTACGATTATTTTGGAATGGAGGGGTACATTTTAAAATACATTGTACACGAGTATATATTAAAAATATGCAACTTACCTCAGTTCATGCATGGTTCCGTATAATCTCCTTGGTTGCAAAAAAAGTTAGATATGCGTATGAATATATATACCATGTTCAAACTCACAACAAAGATTGATGCCCCTTTACATCTGATTTACAAATGCCATTATCTCGGTTCAAATAGATGAATGCACTTCCTATGAATTCAATCTTCAAACCCCTTTATGTTGAATTCGACATGTATTTTATTTCGTAGCTAGCAATTTGGAATGTATCCATGCAAGTGATAAATGTATAAAGTGCTTCACACTAACAACATGGAGTGCACTAATTAATGTTTATATATGAATTGCAAAAGCATCCTGTCGGTGTCAAACCGCGGATCTCGGTAGGGGGTCCCAAATCATGCGCCTAGGCGGATGGTAACAGAGACAAGGGACACGATGTTTTTACCCAGGTTCGGCCCTCTCGATGGAGGTAATACCTACCCCGCTTGATTAATATTGATGATATGGGTAGTACAAGAGTAGATCTACCACGAGATCAAGGAGGCTAAACCCTAGAAGCTAGCGATGGTATGATTGTTGTTCGCCCCACGGACTAAAACCCTTCGGTTTATATAGACACCGGATAGGTTAGGTTACACGAGTCGGTTACAATGGTAGGAGATCTACATATCCAGACGCCAAGCTTGCCTTCCACGCTAAGGAGAGTCCCGTCTGACACGGGACTAAGTCTTCAATCTTGTATCTTCATAGTCTTGGAGTCCGCCGATGATAGTTCGCTATCCCACACCCCTAGTCCAGACTCTCACATCCATTGCCTGTATTTCAAACCACTCACACTATGGATCGATAATATGAAATAAACACATGCACATGCTAGAATTCAATAGAGTATGGGTGTCTGATAGACCGATTTTCGTCTGCACGCAATTTTGCAGTAATCATGATCTCATCCAAAAATAATAATGCCATTTATATTTTAATTTAATGCGAGAACCGCCTTTTACACGTAGATATCTCTATCTAACGCATAAGTGCACACACTTCATATGCATCGGCATTTCTCTTTCACACATGCTCACAATCTCTAAGGGTGTCGGGGTGTCTCACGACATGCTCTCTCTGCTTTCTATCTCTTTTGACTACTATGTACCACTCTTTAACTAATCTCAGCTTGAAAACACTATTTCTCTCACATGCATATATACACATGCACGGTCTCTACTAGCCCTCTATACGCACATATATGTGCCTACGTGTCTCCCCTGACGCACATTATCTTTAGGCCTCTCTGCACACATTGCCCCCTCGACACACCTCTCTAATAGTAGTTGGCGATATGATTTCATCATATCATTCAAGAGGATATCCCTGGTTGTTAGGCTGATGGTAATACGAGGCAAAGTTTTACCCTAGTTCGGATCGGACCTTGCAGTTGAAGAAAGAGCCTACCCCGGTAATCAGATATTAGTGTTAGGTGTGTACAAAGTACACATGAATACCGTACATTGTGCGTGTGTGTATATATACTATCGACTAACTAGCCCCAAGCTTGTTTAACATACTAAGGGCCTAGGGTTACAAATCATATATAGTCGGCTTATCACTCAAGGGGGATAGAGTCCTCCGTGACTCGTAGCTTCGTGTTGTACGCCGAGTCCTCCACATGGGTCTCTCAGATAACACGCCTCGGTCCAACCTATATGTGGCGCAGGATGGAACCGACCCATGAGTCTTCATGTTGACCCACCACAACTAGAAATGATGTGCCCACCACACCACACACGCAATCAGCCACTAAGAAAATAAGCATATACGATAGTACAACAAAGATTCAGCTCACGATACGCTCCATATTTTGTTGATGACACCGACGGACTTTGCATTTCATGCGTGTTCAGATTTTGTTGACGACACTTATGGTCATTGTATTTGAAGCGAAAGCACGATATGGTCACCGGACTTCGTAATAAGCTCATCACGGTCACCACATACATTTTGTCGTGCTAACCAACATGTGGTTGGATGGTTAGAGGACAGTGGTTTCTCGAGCCCACCAAGGTTAAAGTCCCGTGCTCGTGATTTATCTTGTGTTAATTTCAGTATTTTCCGCGATGTACGCTCAGGGGAGGAGACGCTCCACTCGACTATGAGGCACCTATGGTGACTTCAGAAAATCTCAAGATCATATATGCTGGCCCACTCTCTCGGCAAAAGGCGGCGGACCGGCGTGGGAGTGGTTTCGAGGGCGGCCGCCACGGGCGACGGGCGGGCGGTTCGCCGGTGGTGTTTGGCGGCTCGGGGTGGAGTTTGATGATAAACCGAGGCCCTTGATTTCAGATCCAACGGCTGGAAAATCTAATGACCAGAGATGAAAAAGTCACGACCGACGTAGCCCACACGCACGCATGTAGGCATGCAACACCGACACGCATATTATAACATACACGCGACGCATGCCGGGCGCGCAACACCGACACGCATACACGCACTCACGAACACACGACGCACGCACTCCATGCATGCAACATCAAACGCACCTTGCACGCACGCACCCATGCATGCAACACTCAAACGCACCTTGCACGCACGCAACACTCGCACGCCGCATGCACACAGCATACGACGCAAGACACACACTTAACTACATGAAAAGATGACGCCACACTCAATGAACAATCATCGGTTTATGAAATGCCCGCTTCGACCGCCTCGCCCACCAAAGGTTCCTCCGCTGGCGCTGCTCGCGCGGTCACCGACATGCAGGCCATGCACCCAAAGAGCCCACACGCCGCTGGAAGAACGGCTCGTGTCCTAGGTCGAGTCGAGGGCGCCACTGCATGCATGCCCGCTAAACACGCCCGCGCCGCATTCAAACACCTCCATGAAACCCGCCTGTGGAAGCCGAGAACCCACTCGACACACGTCCGCTCATGACCGGGCCGGCGAACGCAACGCCGCCGAGCTCCTCCCGTCCGCCGCCTATTTAATCTCCTATTTAAACGAGGCCAAACGCCGCCAAGAATCGCACACCTCCGCCGCCCCTATCTCCTCCACCATTTTGTCCACTCTACAATGGCTTACGAAGAGTAGTTATTCCGATCCAAGCGGCTGGTAGCTCACGGATACGAAGCTATGCAGCTCGCTGAACCACCTCCTCCCTCGCCCGACGGAGCCGCTGCCGCCTGCCGGGCGCTGGTTCAGAACTCGCCGCCCAGCCAGCTCGACGAGGAGCGGCGACGGGCGCCGCTTGCCGCCCACGCCGCCACCTCGCATCGCTGCCTCCTGCTTCGTGGCCGAGACTCCTATGCCGGGCGCCGCGCCATGCAAGCAGCGAGAAGCCGAAAGCGGAGAGCGATGAGTCGGTGGCCAGCGCCTCCGCATCCGCCGCCATCATCGAGGAGAAGTAGAACACGGGAGGCCGCCGCTGCTTGGGTCCCATGAAGGCCACCGTGGAGGCGACGCCGGCGTACACAGTAGGTGTCTTGCCGGATCCTTTTGTTGCGAGGAACTTCATCGACCCCGCATTGGCTCCACGGAAGAGGTCAATGTTAGGATGAACTCGAGCCGGTGCCGGCCATGGCGAAGTAGTGGCCGGTGATGAACTCGAACCAGTGCCGCCACCATCATCGCCGCACCAGCCAATGATATCGCTTGGCAAAGGGGAAGCGAAAGCAGTCCTTTGCGCTGAAGCATATACCTCAGGTTCTCGCAGTCCGTGATCATGCTGCCGACATGAGGAACACAAATCGATCGGGGCTACCATTTAGGCCATGTATTATATACCTGTGTTGTCCGTAACTAGCACCGCGTAGTTCATTTGAATGTAATGAAATCTGGCCATTTTGTGTGAAAATCCGTATTTTATATGATTTCGCCATTGTTTATATGAAATACCGTGGTTGCGTGAATGAGTATCGCTTGTTCACGTGTTTGCATGAATTTCGTCCGTTGGTTGAGTTGCTGTCATAATGTGTGCGCTACGGTTGGATGGCGAATTTGGGTCGCCGGTCGGTCTCATGGGCGGCTCGGGCGGCGCTAGGGACAAAAACACAGCTCAGGCGAGCTCGCTCCAACGTGCGCTACTGGAGGATGCATGACAGCATGAGCACCGAGTCGCTCGCTCATCGGTGGCAAAGGCACCGTGGACAAAAGGGTCGCCAATATTTGGCTACCCCGCAAGATCCAAACAGCCCCTCCCAACAGATTCAAATCCTCGCTCGCCGTGGAATTTTGCCATGTGTTGTTTTCATGGACTAGTAAGATGCCCGCATTGCACGGAACATCAAGATGCATTTTTACAAACTCCCGCATGCATGCAAGGGATAATTAATGTCCTCCTTGCTAGTACCACGAGGCAAACACCATTAATATTGCATCGATTAGTGTTAGTGGCCTTGTATATCTGCAAATTGTAATTTTGATAGTGGCCCTTGTATATAAAAAATGGAGGGAGAAATATGAGAGATAAGGTGAGGAGGAGGGGTGGTGCCGTGGTGGTGACTGTGGTCGGATCAAGCAGAGGCATGGGGATGGACGGCGATTATGTCTAGGTTTGTATCTCTCTCACACACACCCACGTAGGTGGGGGACGGCATGAAGAGAAGAGGTGCACGCATGGCGCACGCATTCTGCCTCTTTCCCAACCACACCCGCTGGTATACGGTGGAGCCTATTTCAGATTTAAAAAGGCAGCCCACGTGGTAATTTGGCACGTACTCGTTGTCCACTTGGTGGAGGGAGGATCGCCTACCACGGGTGAACAAACAAATTGCACTTGACGCGTTATGTTAAATTAAAAAGAGGCAAACCATGTGGGGCCTACCTTAGAGGCAAGGCTCTATACACCGGAGTACTTTTGATGTGGCCCACAACTCAGAGAACAAGGAGAAACTTGCTTAGTACGCTGCCTCCCGCCCACGGGCGCGGTGGCTTGCAGGATGAGGTGAAGCCGAGTACCACTGACGCTTTTACGCCTCCTTCCTCGCCCACGCTGCTGGGCTCGCAGCACGAGGAGAAAATTTTACTACACCTCCGCTTACTCCTCGTCCCTACTACGCACTTTGGTTAGTACTCCTCTATTTACTTATAAAAGGCCACTATAAAAAATACATTTTGCATCTATACAACGCCACAAATAGTAATCGAGACAAAAGTTACTACTCCTCCTTTCCAGCTTTATGGCTCAATTTCAAAATCTCTCCAACCAAGGTAGACGGTGAGTGGTCGAATTAATTTCATAGTTTGCACAAGACGCTGCTTTTCTCAAGAAGTTATGTTTACCGAGGCATTAATTAGAACTAATGCATGAATGACCACTAAATTTCCATGAACTTGTACATGCATTGGTTAGTTTCTCTTGACATCGCTATGCCGGGTGATCTAACACACCTCAAATCCAACATGTAATGGTACTACTACTAGTATAGTACTAGAATTGAGACTTATCAAATGGAAAACGAATGTTTTTAGATGAGCCCTATAAACCCTAGTGGGTACGCATCTGTGAAAACAGATTTTTCCAAAACTAAGTCGCCCTTTCATGAATTCTGTAGTATACCTCCGCCGACGCCCTTTCATGAATTCTGTATTTCGTCACCGATATGTGGGACATATAGCAACCGGTCGACATGTCAAGCACCAAATAACAAGGCAGAAACAGGGGGGACGACCCCACTGCATCGCCCAAAGGTTAGTAATGAGCAATGAGACGCCAAATCACAATGACGCACCTTCCTGCACGGACGGCAACCATTATTTCACACATCGGTTCGACATCATCTCAAACCACGATTAGTATTGCTTCTGCCTCAAGAGGGACACGCGATCGCCTTGGTACATCATGACACGGGACCGCATGACAGCCATGCACCGCCGATCGCCGGGTAAAATCACCTCATTTTTACTATATCTCCGGATCGGTTTACTACATGGCATGCACGCTGCTCTAGGTTGAGAATTTAATCGCTATATATATATATATATATATATATATATATATATATATATATATATATATATATATATATATATATGTGTGTGTGTGTGTGTGTGTGTGATGAACAGTACGCTAGCCTTTTAAAAATGTATACTTTTGTACAAGAGTACTCACTATCCATGGATTGCGCCATGGAGCAAAAATTGAAATTTAAAAAAGGTGGTACATATAGAGAGCGCTGTCAGCTAAATTATGCATATAGTACTATTAAAAAGCTAGTACGTGCTTAATTGGGGTGCTAAATTATATTAAAGAAATACTAGTACTAGTATGTACATACCAAGAGTTAAAGTAACGAGAAGAAACATAACATAGTTCTCATTGGGGCTCAACACAACACACCCTCAAATTAAACTAAGCACACCTGAAATTAAACTATGCAACTAATCCGTAGACACTGATTAGAAGTTTAGAACCGCCATGAGCAACGACATCGCCAACTTACTCGGAGTCCTCGCCCACGCCCTCGACTTCGCCCTTGTCCCTCTTCCTCTTGGCCGATACTTTTGCTTGAACCGCCAACTTGGCTGTTGCTCTTCATCCAACCCTTGTAGATATTGAAACAAAGGTAGCCATCCATTGCAACGTAGTGGATGTGGTCTATATCTAGTACATTCCGCTGCCATGCATGACGATGAAACGGTAATGAGGTTTCTCCAGCTTATGTACGAAGGATGAACCATGGCTCTCGCCAGGTCAGCATTGAGGGTCGACGAGAGGGCACCACCGATTCTTCCGAAGGTCAAGGGGTTTCTAGAACGAGGACTATCCAACGCAGGACTTATTTGTCGCTCTTAAAGTCTACAAGAACGAATTTGACTGTTTTGTCCTTGAGGAAGTTCTTAAAATCTCGCACTCAACGCCGGCATGGCATATGTGGTAGACCAAGCAAACGTTATGTACGCAAACCTCGATCACGGCGGCTTCTTCCTCTCTTCGTCCTTTAGATCCTTCTCTTGTCCCACGATCGTGGTGTACTCAACATCTAGCCCAGCACCCACTCATCATGTGAGTTTTCAACATGCGCCCAAGCGAGAAAGGCATCCTTTCACCGTCAGCGAAGTACGGGTGTAGATGACGCCGAACTCATCGCCGGTGATGGTTCTAACCTTGTACTCACCGCCGATCGGGAGATTTGGGACGCCATGGATTTGGGAGGAGGGTTAGGATTAGTGGAACTGCCGAATGTGAATGGACGGGATGACTAGGAGCGAACCGTAGTAGTATTAAAGGACGGCGGGAAAGAGTAGGAGCAAACGCCGCCGCGGCAAACGGCAGGTAGTGGCTTTCCATTCTCCCATGATACGGCTTCCAAGAGCCCTTGGATCTGAGATCGAACGTTGAATGGCGTGATTCTAGACCTATGGGTGAATATCCTATCCTCGAGGGTTATTCTTAAAATTTTCAGCAACTTAGCATGTGACCGCTTGATTCAGATCCAAGGGCTGCCAAAGAGTTCGATCATGGTCGCGCTTACCACGATCTGTCAAGCGTCATGGTGGTCGCGCCTTTGAGATTTAACACGTGCTAGGCTATCCGATGTTGGCATGTCATACATAGTCATCACTTAGTCACTCATACTACAACAAGGTTGGCTATAAGTGTATATTTTTACTCCTCTCTATCTTTTTTCAGATTCTCCGTCTCTATATATAAGAACGCTTTTGGCACTAGATAGTGTAGTGTCAAAACGTTTTATATAATGGGACACAGGAGTACTAGTATTTATTGCATTTGCCAAGGAGTGACCTCTTCCAATGAAATGGTGTTGCTAAGTTTGCTTCATTTAATTAGCTATAGACTCCAAATTGTCTCTTCACCTAGGTACACGCGCTTAGCACCATTTCTTCCTTGGGTCACCAAACTAGTCTCTCTCTTTCTGATTAACTTGCCACATCGACTTTATGCCTATGTGGCAAGCTTACACCAGAGGAGCAAGTAAGTACAATAGTGCACTTTACATGGCATTTTTGCATATGTGGAGGAAAGAGAGGCAAGGAAAAGTGGAGAAGTGGGCTCTCATGCAAGAGCCAGCCTCTACTACTACATGGTGGAGCATTGGGAGAGGCACCAGATGGAGGTGGTCGGAATCAGAGACTCACGCCGGTCGAGCGCCGCAGCTTAAAATGATAATGGCAAGTCAAATCACGGGCCCCACCTGTCCAAAGAAGACTCGCTGTCAAATCACACAGCCCTACGCTTGCAGCAGCCTACTCCCTCGCCTTCTCGCCTCTATCGAACCGACTAGGCGGAACTGCCTCGCCACCGCCAAGCAGAAAAGCCCCGCCGACTTTTTAAATACAACTACTCCTCCATCGATGCGCTTGGTTGAAGGTATCATATGAATGGATTGGGACCATTCAATTTTTTGGGATTGAACCATTCAATTCATGTGTTTGGCTGAATATAAGAGATGAGCTAATTATTTAAGACGGACCACCAACCATGCTCACATAGTCATGCATGCAAAGGGTGGCCATTTGATTCGACCGATTTGGTTGGGTGGAATGGTTCATCATCTTCAAGGCATATTCTCTTTTTTGACTCGAACCATTCATGTGCTTTATAACCAAACATGTCTATTTTCTGAACGATCCCAACCCATTCATGACCACCCTTGCAACCAAAAGCGGCCATCTTACGTAAAACCAAATAATCCCACAATACTAAGGCGCTGTGCATTAACTTCTACCTCGCTTTCTTGTTTCTTCACATATCAACCAATAAGAATCCAATGATATACTTTTTGTGACATCAGTAACTCATATTTAGTTAGTCAAATGGATGACCTAGAACTACGTGCAGTGCCCTATAAACCGAGACGCCTACAAATAAAAAACCAAGACGGAGAGGGTAGTTCAGACGATCTTTTAAATCAATATAGTCAAGATTCACCAAGGAGCAAAACCAAGTGGTAGGCTGCCTCCGTGGTTGGCGTGAGCAACTCAAGGTGGTCGGTCCGCACACCTAAATGGAGACACGCTTAACAGACCCCTTTGGCAGACATGTGGCTCATCCACCGCCTTGTTCCACGTATGATGCACCAAATTACAGTTCGAGCAGCGGTTGAATTGAGGCACCCTGTCAGAAGCGCCGCAAAGAGTAGAAAATGAGCGATGAGTGGTCAAATCACAAAGCCCCACCTTTTCCCGCATTAAGTCGGACGGATGAAGCAACCATCATTTCACTCTAGCGCCAAGAGCATAAAGAAAAGAGAAAACAATGATGCGCGGGGTAGCTACCTAGGGCACCCTAGGTAGGGTCTCCACTACAGATCCTTTTTTAAGCGCCCACTACAAATCGGCTTCTCCTCGCCCTCTTGAAGAAAACCGATGATGAGGCGGCGGTAGGGTTTGTAGGAGTACTACAGCGCATGGGCCACGCCGAGTAAACGGGTTCGAGTCGACGCCTTTAAATATGTGTGCGCCGCTTGGTATTACGGAACGAGGCAGCATTTTGGGTTCGGGGACCAAGGGAGATATAGCACGATAAAAAATTGTGGACGAGGTTCGACCGAAGGCAATGATGCATGGGCCCCTGATTTTGATATACCCGGGCCGTGTGAAATTTGCTACTCTACTCAAAACTAGTAAGGTACACATGTATTGAACGCATGAGATTTCAAACCAAATTATGAATAAATACACACTATAGCATGTAAAGCTTTGAGTCATATATGCATGATGTAGATGTTCGCTTAGTTCTTATAGTTCATCTCATTCAAAATCAATTAGTTTTATAAAATGTTAAGATTCATGGGTTGTGCATTGTAAATCATAAAGTAAAAAACAATAATGGCAATTCATTTAAAAAATAATCAATTATGATACGTAAGATTCTAGAACAAAGGAGAAGTGCTTGTGTTTTGAGGTTTGTGCATTATGCTTAAGTTCAACCATGGAGTCTTCTAAATTGTACATGTGGCAGATCTGTGGAATGTTGATGATATCCAATGGCCAAGAGTGCTCGGATTTGCCCATCTCTCACCTGTCGGGTTAGCTTCATCTAGCTAACCATCTTTCAAAGTTATTGGCACACTATATAGTTCTTGTGCCATAGTTGCATGTTTTGGAAAAAGCTACTAGTGGGTTGTACTATCTATTTAGGAATAGAAGATGCATACGGGAAGTTGTAGGAAAGAGATGACATGGAGCATCTCAATTCCTATGAGTAGGGATTGGAAAAGAGATGTCATTTGGTTCACATCATAGGAACTTTTCTATTGAATCTAGAGATCACATGTATCTCAATTCCTATGAGGAGGGATTAGTAAAGAGATGTAATTTGGTTCATATCATAGGAACTTTTCTATTGAATATACGCTAATGTTTATTTTCCTTTGAAATTAAGGGAGTATAGGAATCAATTCATATGAACCAAGTGGCTCTAAATCTATAGAAATTATATCATGTTTATTTCTTGCTTAAAAGGGATCTACACCTATGGGATCACAAGAATCCCTACCATGCTATGGGTGCGGGTCGTGAGAAGAGTAGATCAAATGAGATAGCACACGGTTCTTTATCCAGGTTCGGGCCGCGAGATGCGAAACCCTACTCCTGCTTTGGTGGTTAGTTTATCTCGCTCTTGAGCTAGCTATGGGGCGGAGGAGCTCCAAAGTTTAATCCTCCTCCGGTCGCCTTGGGCCTCCTTTTTATAGGGAAAGGTTGCCACAAGGGCACACAGAGGTGGAAAGGGTACAACCATACGAGTTTATCCTCAGATTACATGACAAGGCGCCATAAATGCGCCTTGCTTAGGTGTCCTTGCTTTATCGGGACGGGAGAGCCCAGGTCTCTCACCCTCCCCCCTTTCAGGTTGACACGCTACTGCCAGCGGTGCCTCGAGGGCATGTAGACAGCAAAAGCTGAGGTGGCACAAAGGTGGGTCTCCACAGAGGTTCGCTTGTCGCCACGCATGTGCCTCGCCTAACTGGTTGGGTCGGCAATGCATGGTGGAGGCTTGATTGGCACGGGCTCGATGGTGGCCTTCCCTACGGGTGTCCTTGGTGGGGTTTTGCCGCAGCCCCTGCAAGGGTCTTGCTGCCAAGGCCGCTTGGTCATCCCCTGCAAGGCTTTGCCGGGCCTTGAGGTCCTCCTGGCCGAGATCCCGCCAAGGGTCGCCATCTTCTATAGTATGTATCTGATCTTGAATGTCTTCACAAAGATCTGCATGCCACCACGGGATGTCTCTGAATCCTTTGCCCCATGGGGCAAGTGGACTCAAAGGTGATCCGCCCATGGGCGCATAGCCGCCTGCAAGGGTCTTGCCGGTTTGCTAAACCGCCTGCAAGGATCTTGCCGAGGAGTCTGCTTCATCCCTTTGCTCTTGTGGTCTTGGTCTTGGCGCCGTTTTCTCCTTTCGAGCTCGCCTTACTTTGGCTCACATTCCTTGCCTTGCTTTAGTGTGGCGGCGCCTCATGCCTGATCGCCTGCACACGCTAAAAGGTGTACCTCTTTTGTACAATCGACAATTTCCTTTGAAATGTAGAGTATATGAATCTATTCCTATGAACCAATTGGCTCTAAAGGAAAAATCCTATAAAAATCATATCATATAGAGTTCCTATGATATTCCTCACACTAAAGGATGGTTGAAATTGCAGCGGTGATACGATGGTCTTTCTTTGTAGACTCCTCACCCATCTTTATAGTTACCTATCAAGATGAATGAAATGATATATACAGGTATTCTACATGTGCAATTTGGTACATGAAAACTCGTAAAAGTTTAAGTAGATTCTAATTTTCAATAAAGCTATATGCACCGTGATTTCAAACGAAGGGAGCATATGGCAGTTGCTAACACTCACGTGGAAGATTTGTGTAGGAGGAGTGGCTGTTCTATTAAATGACATGGCAAACCGACACCGCCGGATGCCGATCTAACGGTTCTACGGCGCTCGCCGGAAAAGGCTTGTGGCTAACGCTTGTCGGATAATGATTTACTGGACACATGCATTGCATTGATACGCGTCTCTCTCTCTCACGCACACGCACCTCACGAAGTCATGACTCTCCGAGTCCTCTCGCAGACTCGCACGTCGCACCCATCCTCTATCTCATAGGTAGACGCCACGCACATATGTGCTCTTCACACCCTACCTCGTAACTCTAAAAACAAAAGACGGCAAGACATTTTATTTTAGCTCACACGCCACACACTTATACTATTACTCTTGCGGCTTAACGCTCTTTGGGCATAGTATATATTGTACTCACGAAGAGAAGCGTGCACGACGCACTAGTTCTCTCACACCCACTCTGGTACACGAGAGCGCATTTTTTGAAGCCGTACAACAAAATCACTACACTATATATAAAAGCAGAGCCTTAGCGCTTGCTTTACTAGGGTTCCTCTCGCACTCTCTCATGCTCTCCAGATCTAAGCAAGACATAGGTGGCTACACTCTCTCTCTCACTCACGGTTGGTCACAACCCGCCGACAACCTCGACCGGGCAGGGGGTCTAGGTGCATCGCTCACGCTTATCGCCGGGCGGCGAGGGAGGAGACCAACGGCTGCCCTGCTGGCCCCGATCGGGCGGCCGTGTCGTTTTCTCCGAGAGAGCTGCTCAGAGGGCCTCCGACCCTTCTTCCTCCATGCGGTATTGGGCTAAGATGCGGCCTCCGACACCGCCTTTGCCACATGCCGACGCAATTCGTATATATTCCTTCAAACCTGCCTTGCTCGCTGCCCCAGCTCTTCCCCTTCGTGGATCCTTTTCTACTCCGTCCGCTGTTACAAAGCCACCTAGACTTCTACTATTATTAGAAGTAAAGCTAGTTCATACAAAGGAACTCAAAGCATTGGTTCAAACAGGAAGAAAGTGGAAAGTTGTAGCATGAATCTAGGACTTGGTTCTAAGAGGAAATGGGGAAAGTAGTAATATGTGTCACTATTTAAATAACCAGATTTCAGATGTGCGCAAACAGGGATGTCTGCTCCATATCGCTTCAGGATGTCTGCCTCCGTGATCGCTTCTATTCACAAGAATCAAAAGCACACACCTCAGTTTTAGTACAACTGCAAAATGAGATGGCTATCCTCGTTGTTGTCGCCTAACCTCCCGCCTTCAAGGTATCCCTACATTGGTAGTAACTAAGGTAGAATGACCAACGCAATCTAAAAGAAGCTGATTCAGACGCTTTTACTTCCTGATTGCAAAGCAGGGACGAGCGAAAACAACTGCATCCTAGTCCGAATGCACTTTCTACCAGCTCATCCATGGACCGAGGACTAGCCGGCACGGCTGCACCGCGGGTTTTTGGACAAAAGCGCGGACAAGAGGCATTGTGGTCCGCTTATTTCGCAAATAGCGGTGCTTAAATTTAGTGGAATGCACAAGCTTTCAGCTGGTCAAGACATCGATGGTTCAGTTCCAGCATTCCAAATTGAGACCACAATTATAATCTGGTTATTCTGGAATGAGAGAACCTAACCCTGAATGGTGGCAACAAGAAAAACCAGAGTGAACTCCAGTGAAATTTGCTCCGGGAGGCCCTTTGCTCAAAGAAGCCTTGCTTGTTTTCTCCTGATTTGTAAACCTTCTCACAACTTTGTCTTTTGCTATGAACTAGTATGTGTTTGTTATGTTCTATGAATCATTGAGATGTATAAAATTGCTTAACTTATGCTTTTCAAGATTTTTATGAAGACGAGTTTAATTGTGAGTGTTCCACATGAGCGCTGGAGTAGTGTGTGAACGTTTGGAATTTATTACATTGTGGCCTCAATTAACTACATGAACCATCGTAATAAGATACATAGTAGTTGCTTATATGTCAGATAGCAGATTGTTGATTGTTAGCTGGTCGATAGCCTAGTGTTGAAGCAAGCTGAGCCAATGTGTCGTGTTTTGCACAACTGCTTACAAGTGGGTAGCACCAACAGTGTTTACAAGTACTTATGTATACGTCGGAGCACGGTTCTCGAACGAGTGCTCTATTTTATCAAAACACACACTGCTCGTATGATAAACCATGACAACTTATGTCTTACCATTCCATATTCATGAAGAAACTAGTGAGGACACATCTGTTTCGGCAACAATTATGATGGTTCTCACATGATTCACGGGCACACAAAAGTAGCAGCAGTTCCCATAGACGGATTCAAATAGAGCGCTAGCCCCAGAGGGGTCGATAACACGCAAGGTTCGGATAATTAGACACAATCCAAACTACTATTAAACACTAGCTAGGGCAACTATTTCATGCCTAGATCTAATTTGGGCTGGACACAAGACGGACCTTGCCATGAACATCATCGAGTACGTCCCGCAGCAGCTCAATCCTGTGAACCTTCATGAAGACAACCTTGTGGCCTTGCCACTAATAAACTTGTTTGTGGAGGAATGCCACGCCATCTTCCTCGCGTAAGCTTGACAAGAACAAAGATGCCTCACAAACGAAGGAGTAGCTTTGAACTTTTGTGCTTCAAGACACCCCGACAACACGCCGACAACAATGAGGCTGGAATACAACTCTTCATTGGTATAACCGCAAATGGTTTCCAGATCCAACAGCCTAATAACTCGCTTTTCCAAAGGCGATATTCAGGTCGTCCGCCTCATAGCGAGTGACATGCACAACCACACAATCCTTGTTCTGCATCGTGGCTCTAATTGAAACAGTAAAAAATTCTGAATTACTTTTCAAAGATAAGAACCACAAGTTATTTAAACCACTATGTATAGCATGGCATCAAGCTAATTAACTTTTGCATTATTAATCACCACATACTTCCTTTTCTAAAAAAATCACCACATACTTAGATGAAAACCAAAATCGAGATCAAGCAAAGAAGGAAATCACCTTGGGCAGCTCAATGGGGACACATCCTCAAGGGGGAAACTACTCTCAAAGGTACACGGGGTCAGAACCTCAAATGGGGCGCTGACCATCTCAAGAGTGGCCGTGAGCGATCTGGGTCGGGTCGGTGGCTGCCTCCATCTTCTTGGAGCTCTGTCGTGGGATCAGCCTCCGCCCTCGCCTCCAATATCGGCAGATCTTTGCCCGGTTCTCCTTGGTCCATCATGAAACCGACGAATACTAGGAGACCACCGAAAGGAAAACACAATCGCAATGACAATGAAACAAAAAGAGAGTGAGGATCGTTATCGCTTGCAAAAGTTCTTTTTTTCTCTGAACTAAAATATACCAACATCATGGATCTCGCTTACCTTCCCTTCGCTGGGAGAGAAGAACAAGGGCAGATGCGAGTGTTGCCTTTCTTGAAGACGGTGAGGGAGAAGGGGGTTCAGCGAGGAGTGAAATGATGGTTGCTTCATTCACAAACTTAGATCATGGGAGGTGGGGTTTTGTGATACGACGTGCTCGCTATCGCTGCGCTTAGGACCGGGTGACTTCCGTGCATACGCCTGCTAATTTGGTGGATGGCATTTGGGCTCATGCTGCATGGCCCGCATGTCGGTGAACAAAAGTATAATGGCATTCAGAGAGGGAGACGTTTCAATGACCTAGGAGGAGCTAGAAGCTAGAGTGTCTCCATTGTACTAGTAGTAATTGTTTTTCCGGTAGTCAGAGAGTGTCTCCACAGATTAGTAGTAACTGCTTTCTCGCCCAAGACAAACAGCCAATCCACACTAGTAAATAGTAAAATCAATTCAAAAGGCGCTACCCACACCCAAAGACACCGCCTCCCCCACAAAAAACCTA
>JAHIAM010001025.1:0-28318 GCA_021605205.1 Aegilops longissima | reverse complement strand
CAGAAGCAAAAATCAAAAACTAAAAATAAAATTGGGTTGCTTCCCAACAAGCGCTAACGCTTAACGCCCTAGCTAGGCATAAAAGCGAGGATAGATCTTGGTATTGGCATATTTGGTAGGCAATCCATAAGTGGCTCTCATGATAGATTCATATGGTAATTTTATTTTCTTCCTAGGGAAGTGTTCCATGCCTTTCTTTAATGGAAATTGGAATCTAATATTCCCTTCCTTCATATCAATAATTGCACCAATCGTTCTAAGGAAAGGTCTACCAAGAATAATAGGACAAGAAGGATTGCAATCTATATCAAGAACGATAAAATCTACGGGCACATAATTCCTATTTGCAACAATAATAACATCATTAATTCTTCCCATAGGTTTCTTAATAGTGGAATCCATAAGGTGCAAGTTTAGAGAGCAATCATCAAAATCACGGAAATGTAGCAAATCGCACAAAGTTTTGGGAATAGTGGAAACACTAGCACCCAAATCACATAGAGCATAGAACTCATGATCCTTAATATTAATTTTAATAGTTGGTTTCCACTCATCATAAAGTTTTCTAGGATAGAAACTTCCAACTCAAGCTTTTCTTCATAAGATTGCATCAAGGCATCAACGATATGTTTAGTAAACGCTTTATTTTGACTATAAGCATAAGGAGAATTTAGCACAGATTGCAACAAGGAAATACAATCAATCAAAGAGCAATTTTCATAATTAAATTCCTTGAAATCCAAAATAGTGGGTTTAGCAACATCTAGGGTTTTGATTTCTTCAATCCCACTTTTATCAATTTTAGCATCAAGATCTAAAAACTCTGAATTTTTAGAACGCCTTCTAGGTAAAGGTGGATCATATTCAGTCCCATCATTATCAAGATTCATATTGCAAAACAAAGATTTAATAGGGGACACATCAATAACTTTTAGATATTCATCTTTATTTTCATGGAAATTGGAAGAACACGCTTTAATAAAGGCATTTTTTGTAGCACGCATCCTAGCGGTCCTTTCCTTGCACTCATCAATGGAAATTCTCATGGCTTTGAGAGACTCATTGATATAATGCTTAGGAGGAATAGATCTAAGCTAAAAAAGAATCAACATCAAGAGAAATTCTATCAACGTTCCTAGCCAGTTCATCAACTTTAAGCAATTTCTCTTCAAGCAAAGCATTAAAATTCTTTTGCAAATTCATAAACTCTTTAACACTAGTCTCAAAATCAGAGGGCATCTTACTAAAATTTCCATAAGAGTTGTTGTAGGAATTACCATAATTATTAGAAGGATTACTAGGATAAGGCCTAGGATTAAAGTTCCTCTATACGCTGTTGTTACCAAAATTATTCCTACCAACAAAATTCACATCCATAGATTCATTATTATTCTCAATCAAAGGAGACAAAGGCATATCATTAGGATCGGAAGAAATACTCTTAGTAGCAAATAATTTCATAAGTTCATCCATCTTTCCACTCAAAACATTAATTTCTTCTATCGCATGCACTTTTTATTAGTAGATCTTTTGGTGTGCCATTGAGAATAATTAACCATAATATTATCTAGGAGTTTAGTCGCATCTCCCAAAGTGATTTCCATAAAAGTGCCTCCCGCGGCCGAATCTAAAAGATTTCTAGAAGCAAAATTCAATCCGGTATAAACTTTTTGTATAATCATCCACAAGTTCAAACCATGAGTAGGGCAATTACGTATCATTAATTTCATCCTCTCCAAGCTTGTGCAACATGTTCATGATCAAGTTGCTTAAAATTCATAATATAGTTTCTAAGAGAGATGATATTAGCGGGAGGAAAATACACTTAGAGATAAACGCATCTTTGCACTTGTTCCAAGAATCAATACTATTTTTAGGCAAAGATGAAAACCAAGCTTTAGCACGATCTCTAAGAGAAAAAGGAAATAGCTTCAATTTAACAATATCATTATCAACATCTTTCTTCTTTTGCATATCACACAAATCCACGAAGCTATTTAGATGAGTAGCGGCGTCTTCACTAGGAAGGCCGGCGAATTGATCTTTCATAACAAGATTCAACAAAGCAGTATTGATTTCACAAGATTCAGTGTTGGTAAGAGGAGCAATCGGAGTGCTAAGGAAATCATTATTGTTGGTATTGGTAAAGTCACAAAATTTGGTGTTATCTTGAGTCATCGTGACAAACAAGCAATCCAACACACGAGCAAACAAAAAGCAAGCGAGAAAAAGGCAAACGGAAAAGAGAGGGCGAATAAAACGGCAAGGGTGAAGTGGGGGAGAGGAAAACGAGAGGCAAATGGAAAATAATGTAATGCGAGAGATAAGGGATTGTGATGGGTACTTGGTATGTTGACTTTTGCATAGACTCCCCGGCAACGGCGCCAGAAATTCTTCTTGCTACCTCTTGAGCACTGCGTTGGATTTCCTGGAAGAGGAAAGGATGATGCAGCAAACTAGCGTAAGTATTTCCCTCAGTTTTGGAGAACCAAGGTATCAATCCAGTAGGAGGCTACGCGAGAGTCCCTCGTACCTACACAAAACAAATAACTCCTCGCAACCAACGCGAATAGGGGTTGTCAATCCTTCACGGTCACTTACGAGTGAGATCGATAGAGATGATAGATAATATTTTGGCATTTTTATGATAAAGATGCAAAGTAAAATAAAATAAAAGTAAAAAGCAAAGACAATAATAGAGCGATGGAAGATTAATATGATGAAGATAGACCCGGGGGCCATAGATTTCACTAGTGGCTTCTCTCAAGAGCATAAGTATTTTACGGTGTGTGAACGAATTACTGTTGAGCAATTGACAGAACTGAGCATAGTTACGAGAATATCTAGGTATGATCATGTATATAGGCATCACGTCTGAGACAAGTAGACCGACTCCTGCCTGCATCTACTACTATTACTCCACTCATCGACCGCTATCCAGCATGCATCTAGAGTATTAAGTTCAAGAAAATAGAATAACGCCTTAAGCAAGATGACATGATGTAGAGGGATAAATTCATGCAATATGATAAAACCCCATCTTGTTATCCTCGATGGCAACAATACAATACGTGCCTTGCTGCCCCATCACACCTTTGGGAAAGGACACCGCAAGATTGAACCCAAAACTAAGCACTTCTCCCATTGCAAGAAAAACCAATCTAGTAGGCCAAACCAAACTGATAATTGAAGGACTTGCAAAGATAACCAATCATACATAAAAGAATTCAGAGAAGATTCAAATATTGTTCATAGATAATCTTGATCATAAACCCACAATTCATCGGTCTCAACAAACACACCGCAAAAAGAAGATTACATCGAATAGATCTCCACGAGAGAGGGGGAGAACATTGTATTTAGATCCAAAAAGAGAGAAGAAGCCATCTAGCTACTAACTATGGACCCCAAGGTCTGAAGCAAACTACTCACACTTCATCGGAGGGGCTATGGTGTTGATGTAGAAGCCCTCCGTGGTGGATTCCCTCTCCAGCGGAGCTCCGGAACAGGCCCCAAGACGGGATCTCGTGGGTACAGAAGGTTGCGGCAGTGGAATTAGGTTTTGGCTCGTGATCGATCGCTTGGGGTGCGTGGTATATATAGGAGGAAGAAGTACGTCGGTGGAGCAAGGTGGGGCCCACGAGGGTGGAGGGCGCTGGGGGGGAGGGCGCGCGCCCCCTACCTCGTGCCCACCTCCTTTCTTTCTTGACGAGGGTCCAAGTCTCTGGATCATATTCGTGAGAAAATCACGCTCCCGAAGGTTTCATTCCGCTTGGACTCCGTTTGATATTTCGTTTCTTTGAAACTCAAATCGGCAAAAAACAGCAATTCAGGCTGGGTCTCCGGTTAATAGGTTAGTCCCAAAAATAATACAAAAGTGGAAAATAAAGCCCAATAATGTCCAAAACAGTAGATAATATAGCATGGAGCAATAAAAAATTATAGATACGTTGGAGACGTATCAGGCCCCACGTTGCCCCATCGACGTACTTCTTCCTCCTATATATACCTACGTACCCCCAAACTACCAGATACGGAGCCAAAATCCTAATTCCACCGCCGCAACCTTCTGTACCCATGAGATCCCATCTTGGGGCCTTTTCCGGAGCTCCACCGGAGGGGGCATCGATCACGGAGGGCCTCTATATCATCTCCAAGGCCTCTCCGATGAAGTGTTAGTAGTTTACCTCAGACCTTCGGGTCCAAAGTTATTAGCTAGATGATTTCTTCTCTCTTTTTGGATCTCAATACAATGTTCTCCCCCTCTCTTGTGGAGATCTATTCGATGTAATCTTCTTTTGCGGTGTGTTTGTCGAGATCCGATGAATTGTGGGTTTATGATCAAGATTATCTATGAACAATATTTGAATCTCCTCTGAATTCTTTTATGTATGATTGGTTATCTTTGCAAGTCTCTTCAATTATAAGTTTGGTTTGGCCTACTAGATTGATCTTTCTTGCAATGGGAGAAGTGCTTAGCTTTGGGTTCAATCTTGCGTGTCCTTTCCCGGTGATAGTAGGGGCAGCAAGGCACGTATTGTATTGTTGCCACAAAGGATAAAAAGATGGGTGAGGGAGTCCTAGATTAGGGGGTGTCCGGATGGCCGGACTATGACCTTTGGCCGGACTCCTGGACTATGAAGATACAAGATTGAAGACTTTGTCCCGTGTCCGGATGGAACTTTCCTTGGCGTGGAAGGCAAGCTTGATGATACGGATATGTAGAACTCCTCCCATTTGTAACCGACTCTATGTAACCCTAACCCTCTCCGGTGTCTATATAAACCGGAGGGTTTTAGTCCGTAGGACGAACAACAATCATACCATAGGCTAGCTTCTAGGGTTTAGCCTCTCGATCTCGTGGTAGATCTACTCTTCTACTACCCGTATCATCAATATTAATCAAGAAGGAGTAGGTTTTACGTCCATCGAGAGGGCCCGAACCTGGGTAAAAACATCGTGTCCCTTGTCTCCTGTTACCATCCGCCTAGACGCACAGTTCGGGACCCCTACCGAGATCCGCCGGTTTTGACACCGATATTGATGCTTTCATTGAGAGTTCCTCTGTCGCCACCTTTAGGCCCGATGGCTCCTCGATCGTCAACAATGATGCGGTCCAGGTGAGACTTTTCTCCCAGACAGATCTTCGATTCGGCGGCTTTGCATCATGCAATTCGCAGCCATCCGGAGCAGATCGAAGCTACGCCCGCCATCGAGATCAGATTTGGAAGTTTGAACTACACGGCCGACGTCGCGGAGACTTGATCTTCGACGGGTTCGAGCCACAGCCAAGCGCCGCCTAATCACACGATGGGCATGATCTAGCTCTGCCACGGACAAAGGCCCTAGAGGTCGTACCGATTGTTCCGCCCGACCCTTAGCTCGGAGCCGATCATACCGATCGAGGACGGTGGCTGCACACCGCCTCGGGGCTGCAATCTCCACGGTGATTGAGCCAACACCATACCTGTCATTTGCGGCCCGTGACTCAAGGTGCCGGACTCCTCTCCGGACTCAACCTTCACCCCCTTGTCGAATCCGATTGGCGCCGATCATGGAGTTCACCGCCATGACATCTTTCAAAGACTCGCCTTTCGGCGACATTCTGAATTCACTAAAGTCTCTCTTTTATCGAGAGCCTGGCCGTACTATGGCAGCAAGGTTGGGATGCGGACGACAAAGAAATTCAAAGCCCACCCACCACCCACTTCAGTAGCCACCGCCGATGATTTAACCGACATGCTCGACTTGACCAAGACATCGACGGTATGGATGCCGATGCAGAGACGACTAAGAACCAGCGCCACAGGCAACCGGAAGGCCACCTCGTCGTATGACATATACATGGTGGACACCCCAAAAGAAGGGAACGGCGATGGAACAACGGAGGATGACCCCTCCAAGAAACAGCCTAAGAGTCTGCGTCAGCGGCGCCACTCTAAATCCCGCCACGGCAAAAACGGCGATTCCGGCACAGGAGATAATAACACCCCGAACAGTGCCGAAGACAATCCCCTCCAGCAGGATTCAGCGCAGAAGGATGAAGAAGCCAGCCCTCATTAGAGAGCGGCAGACAGAGAGGTAGAGGACGATAATTACATGCCTCCCTCCAAAGACGAGGCAAGCCTCGACGACGACGAATTTATCATGCCTGAGGACCCCGTCGAACAAGAGCGTTTCAAACGCAGGCTTATGGCCACGGGGAGCAGCCTCAAGAAAAAACAGCAACAGCTTAGAGCTGACCAAGACTTGCTAGCCGACAGATGGACTGATGTACTTGCGGCCGAAGAGTACAAACTCAAACGCCCCTCCAAGAGCTACCCAAAACGCAGGCTGCTACCCCGATTAGAGGAGGAAGAACCTAGACCTACATCACCAGCGCTTGATGCGGACGACCGGCCACCTCGTGGCCGCGACAGAGAGGCCTCTCATCCCTCCACTCAAGCCGCACCCTGGCGTCGCTTAAAGAATACCAAGGCACGGGGAAATGCGCCAGACCTGCGAGATATATTGGAAGATAGGGCAAGGCAAACAAGATTGATCTATGGATCGCGTGGGCGCCCCACGACACGTGACGATAACCGTCATGCCGGATATGGTAAATCCGGCCGGGCCAACACATGAGACAAAGCTCATTTGAGCAACGCCGTGATATAGCCCAATCTGAGGCGCCAGACACCCACTATGCTTCACGGATGAAGTAATGGATCATCAAATCCCCGAGGGTTTCAAACCCGTAAACATCGACTCATACGATGGCACAACAGATCCGGTGGTATGGATCGAGGATTATCTCCTTCATATCCACATGGCCCGCGGCGATGATCTACAGCCATCAAATACCTCCCACTCAAGCTTAAAGGACCAGCTCGGCATTGGCTTAACAGCTTGCCAGCAGAATCAATTGGTTGTTCGGAGGACCTGGAAGCCGCATTCCTCGACAACTTCTAGGGCACCTATGTGCGACCACCAGACGCCGATGACCTAAGCCACATAATTCAGCAGCCAGACAAATCGGCCATACAATTCTGGACACGGTTCCTAACGAGGAAAAATCAAATAGTCGACTGTCCGGACGCAGAGGCCCTTGCAGCCTTCAAGCATAACATCCGTGACGAGTGGCTTGCCCGGCACCTAGGACAGGAAAAGCCGAAATCCATGGAAGCCCTCACGACACTCATGACCCGCTTTTGCGCGGGAGAAGACAGTTGGCTAGCTCGTAGTAATAACATGACCAAGAGCCCTGGTAATTCGGATACCAAGGACAACATTGGCAGGTCGCATCGCAACAAGCAAAAGTGCCGCATTAACGGCGACAATGCTGAGGATACGACGAGTTAATGCCGGATTCGAGGCTCTAAACCCGGTCAGCGGAAAAAGCCATTCAAAATAAATACTGGGCCGTCAATTTGGACCAAATACTCGATCGCTCGTGCGAGATACACGGCACCCCCAAAAAACCAGCCAACCACACCAACAGGGATTGTTAGGTGTTCAAGCGAGCGAGCAAGTTAAACACGAAAACAATGACAAGGGGCTGCAGAGCGATGACGAGGAGGAGCCCCACCGCCCGAACAATAGGGGATGTAGGGTTTCCCCCACAAGTGCGGACGGTGAACATGATATACGCAACCCACATCCCCAAAAGGGAGCGGAAGCGTGCTCGAGGACGATATGCGTTGGAGCCAGTCGCCCCAAAGTTCAACCCATGGTCCTCCTGTCCGATCACTTTTGATCGAAGGGACCACCCCACTATCATCCGCCATGGTGGATTCGCCGCATTGGTTCTAGACCCAATCATTGACGGATTTCACCTCACTAGAGTCCTTATGGACGGCGGCAGCAGCCTGAACATGCTTTCGGGATACAATGCGAAAAATGGGCATAGATCCCTCAAGGATCAAACCCACAAAGACGACCTTTAAAGGCGCCATACCAGTGTAGAAGCCAACTGCAGTGCTCGATTACACTTGAAGTGGTCTTGGATCCCGGATAATTTCGAGCGAGGAGTTAATCTTGACATAGTCCCGCTCGCAGTGGCTATCACGCCTTTGCTCGGACGAACCGCATTTGCAAAGTTCAATGCGGTGCCACACTACGCATACCTCAAGCTCAAGATGCCAGGCCCTCGAGGAGTCATTACGGTCAATGGAAACACCGAACGCTCTCTCCGAACGGAGGAGCATACGGCGGCCCTCGCGGCGGAAGTACAAAGTAGCCTCCCAAGGCAATTCTCCAGTCCGGCCATTAAACATCCGGACACCGTCAAGCGCGCCCGGAGTAACCTACAACAAGACCGCCTGGCACGTTCTGAGCACGCGTAGCAATGCGGCCCCAACCCCAGCCCTCGCGAAATTGCGAAACTAGTACTACGCGTACATAACTGCGCTCTGGAAATACCATGGGCATAGGGGGAGGGGCACGACCATGGCATGCCCAAAACGCGGCTCAACCGCATCAGGGGCTCCCGATTTTGTCATTCCTTTTTTCTTACTTTCAGGACTCCACTTTCCGGAAGGCCTGTCCGGCAGTATAATCGCTGAACACACGATGCAACAGCCAGAGAAGCAGAAAGCTACGTCGAGTGTCCAGGTGGTCTCTATAACGAGCAATATACTTGTTTCACATATCATCCCGCAGCTCGCCCCTGGAGGGGGACATGTCAAATAGTCCCATCTCTTGCTTACCGCACCATTTGTATCGTTCTGCTTTTACCGCAGACTTTTCAAATAAACAATGCATAGCTTTTGTCTATTATTGCATTCCTTTTTTTATCTGTATATGTTCATTAATGACATGTTGCACCCGTACACTTTGGTACGGCCAAATACACCAGGGGCTTAGGTACCCCAAAATACGGTGTGATAAGTCCGAACACTTTCACAAGTGCGGCACCCCGAACTTATAACATTATATGCATCGGCTCCGAATCATGTCTTGGGTCAATAGTTGGGTTTGCCCGGCTCCCATGTTTTGGTACCTTACGTTCCGTTATATCGGCTAAGGTAGCACTGGGAGAACCACTGCGATTGTGCCCCGGTTGAGCTGGGCTAAGCACCTCAGTGGAGAAAGCTAAAACTGACCGTCATGATAGGGCGAGAGCTGGTCGCTGTTCGAGAGGTTTTCGAGTCCCTAAAGACTTATGCCCCTTAGAGCGAGGAGTCGGCTTTGTCCAGCCTAGGCGTGGATAGCGCCCCGAACTCTGTCTTCCGAATACTAGGGGCTTCGCCGAAATTTAAAATTATAGAATTCTATGGCTAAGTGAGAGTGTTCAAGCATTATAGTCCGATTGCCTTGTTCGTTGTGTTGAGCGCCTCCCTCGAAGGACCCAATAATGGGAAAAGGAGCGCTCAAGTTTATCCCGAACACCCAAAGACATGCAGCATGGGGGCGTAGTTTACCGACTCGCCATCTCTCAATTTTGATAAACGGCCGCACAGAAGGTAATATTTTAAATTCAAAAGCATTGCCTAGCGCATATGAACAAGTTTTCAGCGTACAGGATCACAAATATGAGTTTATTAAAAAATTACATCTTTGGAGCACTCATCCGCTATACGGCGGGCACCCTTCAGGACGCCCTCATAATACATCTCGGGCTTGCGATGCTCCTTGCCCGGCGGTGGTCCGTCCGTCACAAGCTTCTCAGCGTCCATCTTGCCCCAGTGCACTTTAGCACGGGCAAGGGCCCTACGGGCACCTTCGTTGCATATGGAGCGCTTGATGACTTCAAGCCATGGACAGGCATCCACCAGCCGCCTCACTAGCCCGAAGTAGCTTCCACGCATGGCTTCCCCAGGCCATAGCCGGACTATGAGACCCTTCATGGCCTGTTCGGCCACCTTATGTGAAGGAAATATGCCCTAGAGGCAATAATAAAGTTATTATTTATTTCCTTATTTCATGATAAATGTTTATTATTCATGCTAGAATTGTATTAACCGGAAACATGATACATGTGTGAATACATAGACAAACATATAGTCACTAGTATGCCTCTACTTGACTAGCTCATTAATCAAAGATGGTTATGTTTCCTAACCATAGACATGTGTTGTTATTTGATTAATGGGATCACATCATTAGGAGAATGATGTGATTGACATGACCCATTCCGTTAGCCTAGCACTTGATCGCTTAGTATATTGCTATTGCTTTCTTCATGACTTATACATGTTCCTATAACTATGAGATTATGCAACTCCGCTTATCGGAGGAACACTTTGGTGCTACCAAACGTCACAACGTAATCGGGTGATTATAAAGGAGTACTACAGGTGTCTCCAAAGGTACATGTTGGGTTGGCGTATTTGAGATTAGGTTTTGTCACTCCGATTGTCGGAAGAGGTATCTCCGGCCCTCTCGGTAATGCACATCACTATAAAGCCTTGCAAGCAATGTAGCTAATGAGTTAGTTACGGAATGATGCATTACGTAACGAGTAAAGAGACTTGCCAGTAACGAGATTGAACTAGGTATTGGATACCGACGATCAAATCTCGGGCAAGTAACATACCGATGACAAAGGGAACAACGGATGTTGTTATGCGGTTTGACCGATAAAGATCTTCGTAGAATATGTAGGAGCCAATATGGGCATCCAGGTTCCGCTATTGGTTATTGACCAAGAATAGTTCTAGGTCATGTCTACATAGTTCTCGAACCCGTAGGGTCCGCACGCTTAAGGTTACGATGACAGTTTTATTATGAGTTTATGAGTTTTGATGTACCGAAGGAGTTCGGAGTCCCGGATGAGATCGGGGACATGACGAGGAGTCTCGAAATGGTCGAGACGTAAAGATCGATATATTGGACGACTATATTCGGAGTTCGGAAAGGTTCCGAGTGATTCGGTATTTTTGGAGTACCGAGAGAGTTACGGGAATTCGCGGGGAGTATATGGGCCTTATTGGGCCATACGGAATAGAGGAGAAAGGCCGAAGGAAGGAGGCGCACAGCCCCTCTGGTCCGAATTGGACAAGGGTGCGGCCCCTTTCCTTCCTCCTCTCCCCTCTTTCCCCTCCAACAAGGAAGGAGGAGTCCTACTCCCGGTGGGAGTAGGACTCCCCTTGCGCGCCTCCTCCTAGGTCGGCCACCCCTCCCCTTGCTCCTTTATATACGGGGCAGGGGCACCCCATGACACACAAGTTGATCTACGGATCGTTCCTTAGCCGTGCGGTGCCCCCTCCACCATATTCCACTTCGTCATATCGTCGCGGAGCTTAGGCGAAGCCCTCGCGCCGTGGAGCATCATCATCGCCACCACGCCGTCGTCTCGACGGAACTCATCCCCGACACTTTGCTGGATCGGAGTCCGGGATCGCCATCGAGCTGAACGTGTGCTGAACTCGGAGGTGCCGTGACGCTCGGTACTTGGATCGGTCGGATCGTGAAGACGTCGACTACATCAACCGCGTTGTCATAACGCTTCGCCACGGTCTCACGAGGGCGTGGACATACACTCTCCCCTCTCGCTGCTATGCCATCACCATGATCTTGCGTGTGCGTAGGATTTTTTGAAATTACTACGTTCCCCAACAGTGGTATCGAGCGTGGTTTTATGCGTTGATGTCGATGCACGAGTAGAACACAAGTGAGTTGTGGGCGATATAAGTCATACCGCTTACCAAAGATGTCATACTTTGGTTCAGCGGTATTGTGAGATGAAGCGCCCGGCCGACATTACGCCAGACGCTTACGCGAGACTGGTTTCACCGCTTGAGCACTCGTTGCTTAAAGGTGACCGCGGGTGTCTGCTCTCTCACTTTAGTTGAACCGAGTGGCTACGCCGGTCCTTGCGAAGGTTAAAACAGCACCAACTTGACAAACTATCGTTGTGGTTTTGATGCGTAGGTAAGAACGGTTCTTGCTCAGCCCGTAGCAGCCACGTAAAACTTGCAACAACAAAGTAGAGGACGTCTAACTTGTTTTTGCAGGGCATGTTGTGATGTGATATGGTCAAGACGTGATGCTATATTTTATTGTATGAGATGATCATGTTTTGTAACCGGTTATCGGCAATCGGCGAGAGCCATATGGTTGTCACTTTATTGTATGAAATGCAAAAGCCATGTAATTGCTTTACTTTATCACTAAGCGGTAGCGATAGTCGAGAAGCAATAGTTGGCGAGACGACAACGATGCTACGATGGAGATCAAGGTGTCGCGCGGTGACGATGGTGATCACGACGGTGCTTCGAGATGGAGATCACAAGCACAAGATGATGATGGCCATATCATATCACTTATATTGATTGCATGTGATGTTTATCCTTTATGCATCTTATCTTGCTTTGATTGACGGTAGCATTTTAAGATGATCTCTCACTAAAATTATCAAGAAGTGTTCTCCACGAGTATGCACCGCTATGAAAGTTCTTCGTCTTTGAGACACCACGTGATGATTGGGTGTGATAGGCTCTACGTTCAAATACAACGGGTGCAAAACAGTTGCACACGCGAATACTCAGGTTAAACTTGAGGAGCCTAGCATATAACAGATATGGCCTCGAACACGGAGACCGAAAGGTCGAAAGTGAATCATATAGTAGATATGATCAACATATTGATGTTCACCGTTGAAACTACTCCATCTCACGTGATGATCGGACATGGTGTAGTTGATATGGATCACATAATCACTTAGAAGATTAGAGGGATGTCTATCTAAGTGGGAGTTCTTAAGTAATATGATTAATTGAACTTTAATTTATCATGAACTTAGTCCTGGTAGTATTTTGCAAATTATGTTGTAGATCAATAGCTCGCGTTGTTGCTTCCCTATCTTTGTTGCTTTCATATGTTTATTTTAATATGTTCCTAGAGAAAACTGTGTTTAAAGATGTTAGTAGCAATGATGCGGATTGGATCCGTGATCTGAGGTTTATCCTCATTGCTGCACAGAAGAATTATGTCCTTAATGCACCGCTAGGTGACAGACCTATTGCAGGTGCAGATGCAGACGTTATGAACGTTTGGCTAGCTCAATATGATGACTACTTGATAGTTTAGTGCACCATACTTAACGGCTTAGAATTGGGACTTCAAAGACGTTTTGAACGTCATGGACCATATGAGATGTTCCAGGAATTGAAGTTAATATTTCAAGAAAATATCCGAGTTGAGAGATATGAAGTCTCCAACAAGTTCTATAGCTAAAAGATGGAGGAGAATCGCTCAACTAGTGAGCATGTGCTCAGATTGTCTGGGTAGTTCAATCGCTTGAATCAAGTGGGAGTTAATCTTCCAGATAAGATAGTGATTGACAGAATTCTCTAGTCACCATCACCAAGTTAGTAGAACTTCGTGATGAACTATAATATGCAAGGGATGACAAAAGTAATTCCCAAGCTCTTCGTGATGCTGAAATCGACGAAGGTAGAAATCAAGAAAAAAGCATCAAGTGTTGATGATTGACAAGACCACTAGTTTCAAGAAAAGGGCAAAGGGATAGAAAGGGAACTTCAAGTAGAATGACAAGCAAGTTGTCACTCCCGAGAAGAAGCCCAAAGCTGGACCAAAGCCTGAAACTGAGTGCTTCTACTGCAAAGGAAATGATCACTGGAAGCGGAAATGCCCTGAATATTTGGTGGATAAGAAGGATGGCAAAGTGAACAAGGGTATATTTGATATACAGGTTATTGATGTGTGCCTTACTAGTGTTTATAGTAGCCCCTGAGTATTTGATACTTGTTCGGTTGCTAAGATTAGTAACTCAAACAGGAGTTACGTAATAAACAGGACTAGTTGAAGGGAAGTGACGATGAGTGTTGGAAGTAGTTCCAAGATTGATATGATCATCATCGCACACTCCCTATACTTTCGGATTAGTGTTAAACCTAAATAAATATTATTTGGCGTTTATGCTGAGCATGAATATGATTTGATCATGTTTATTGCAATTCGTTATTCATTTAAAGTCGAGAATAATTGTTGTTCTGCTTAAATGAATAAAACCTTCAAATGGTCATACACCCAATGAAAATAGTTTGTTGGATCTTGATCGTAGTGATACACAGATTCATAGTATTGATGCCAAAAGATGCAAAGTTAATAATGATAGTGCAACTAATTTGTGGCACTGCCGTTTGGGTCATATCGGTGTAAAGCGCATAAAGAAACTCCATAAATATGGATTTTTTGGAATCACTTGGTTATGAATCATTTGATGCTTGTGAACCGGGCCTTTTGGGCAAGGTGACAAAAACTCCGTTCACCGGAACAATGGAACAAGCTACTGACTTATTGGAAATAATACATACCGATGTATGCGATCCAATGAGTGTTGATGCTCGTGGCAGGTATCGTTATTTTCTGACCTTCACAAGATGATTTGAGCAGATATGGGTATATCTACTTGATGAAACATAAGTCTGAAATAATTGGAAGGTTCAAAGAATTTCAGAGTGAAGTGAAAAATCATCGTAACAAGAAAATAAAGTTTCTGCGATCTGATCACGGAGACGAATATTTGAGTTACGAGTTTGGTCTTCAATTAAAACAATGTGGAATAGTTTCACAGCTCACGCCACCTGGAACACCACAACGTTATGGTGTGTCCGAACGTCGTAACCGCACTTTATTGGATATGGTGCGATCTATGATGTCTCTTATTGATTTACCATTATCGTTTTGGGGTTATGCATTAGAGACAGCTGCATTCACGTTAAAAGGGCACCATCTAAATCCGTTGAGACGACACTATATGAACTGTGGTTTAGCAAGAAACCCAAGTTGTCGTTTCTTAAAGTTTGGGATTGCGATGCTTATGTGAAAAAGTTTCAACCTGATAAGCTCGAACCCAAATCGGAGAAGTGCGTCTTCATAGAATACCCAAAGGAAACTATTGGGTACACCTTCTATCACAGATCAGAAGGCAAGTTATTCGTTGCTAAGATGGATCCTTTCTAGAGAAGAAGTTTCTCTCGAAAGAAGTGAGTGGGAGGAAAGTAGAGCTTGATAAGGTAATTTGTACCTTCTCCCTTATTGGAAAGTAGTTCATCACAGAAATCAGTTCCAGTGATTCCTACACCAATTAGTGAGGAAGTTAATGATGATGATCATGAAACTTCAGATCAAGTTGCTACAAAACCTCGTAGGTCTTCCAGAGTAAGATCCGCACCAGAGTGGTACGGTAATCATGTTCTGGAAGTCATGATACTAGACCATGATGAACCTACGAACTATGAGGAAGCGATGATGAGCCCAGATTCCGCGAAATGGCTTGAGGCCATGAAATCTGAGATAGGATCCATATATGAGAACAAAGTATGGACTTTGATTGACTTGCTCAATGATCAGCAAGCCATGTTAAATAAATGGATCTTCAAGAGGAAGACAGACACTGATAGTAGTGTTACTATCTACAAAGCTCGACTTGTTGCAAAAGGTTTTCGACAAGTTCAAGGTGTTGACTACAATGAGATTTTCTCAACTCTAGCGTTGCTTAAGTCTGTCCGAATCATGTTAGCAATTGCCACATTTTATGAAATCTGGCAAATGGATGTCAAAACTACATTCTTTAATGGATTTATTAAAGAAGAGTTGTATATGATGCAACCGAAGGTTTTGTCAATCCTAAAGGAGCTAACAAAATGTGCAAGCTCCAATGATCCATCTATGGACTGGTGCAAGCATCTCGAGTTGGAATACACGCTTTGATAAGTTGATCAAAGCATATAGTTTTACACAGACTTGCGGTGAAGCCTGTATTTACAATAAAGTGAGTGGGAGCACTACCGCCTTTTGATAAATATATGTGAGTAACATATTGTTGATCGAAATGATGTATAATTTTTCTCGAAAGCATAAAGGAGTATTTGAAAGGAGTTCTTTAAAAGAAAGAATTCAGTAAAGCTACTTACATATTGAGCATCAAGATCTATTGAGATAGATCAAGACGCTTGATAAGTTTTTCAATAAGTACATACCTTGTCAAGATTTTGAAGTAGTTCAAAATGGAACAGTCAAAGAAAAGTTCTTGTCTGTTTGCAAACGTGTGAAATTGAGTAAGACTCAAATCCCGACCACAAAGAGAAATAGAAAAGAGAATGAAAGTCATTCCCTATGCCTCACCATAGGTTCTATAAAGTATGCTATGCTATGTACTGCACCTATTGTATACCTTGCTATGAATTTGGCAAGGAGTACAATAGTGATCTAGGAGTAGATCACTGGACATTGGTCAAGAACATCCTTAGTGAGGACTAAGGAAATATTTCTCGATTATGGAGGTGATAAATGAGCCCGTTGTAAAGAGTTACATCGATGCAAGCTTTTTACACTGATCCAGATGACTCTAAGTCTCAATCTGGATACATATTGAAAGTGGGAGCAATTAGCTAGAGTAGCTCCGTGCAGAGCATTGTAGACATAAAATATTTGCAAAATACATACGGCTCTGAATGTGATAGACCCGTTGACTAAGCTTCTCTCACGAGCAAAACATGATCATACTTTAGTACTCTTTGGGTGTTAATCACATAGCGATGTGAACTAGATTATTGACTCTAGTAAACCCTTTGGGTGTTGGTCACATGACGATGTGAACTATGGGTGTTAATCACATACAGATGTGAATATTAGTGTTGAATCACATGATGATGTGAACTAGATTATTGACTCTAGTGCAAGTGGGAGACTGAAGGAAATATGCCCTAGAGGCAATAATAAAGTTATTATTTATTTCCTTATTTCATGATAAATGTTTATTATTCATGCTAGAATTGTATTAACCGGAAACATGATACATGTGTGAATACATAGACAAACATATAGTCACTAGTATGCCTCTACTTGACTAGCTCATTAATCAAAGATGGTTATGTTTCCTAACCATAGACATGTGTTGTTATTTGATTAATGGGATCACATCATTAGGAGAATGATGTGATTGACATGACCCATTCCGTTAGCCTAGCACTTGATCGCTTAGTATATTGCTAGTGCTTTCTTCATGACTTATACATGTTCCTGTAACTATGAGATTATGCAACTCCTGCCATACGGAGGAACACTTTGGTGCTACCAAACGTCACAACGTAATCGGGTGATTATAAAGGAGTACTACAGGTGTCTCCAAAGGTACATGTAGGGTTGGCGTATTTCGAGATTAGGTTTTGTCACTCCGATTGTCGGAGAGGTATCTCTGGCCCTCTCGGTAATGCACATCACTATAAAGCCTTGCAAGCAATGTAGCTAATGAGTTAGTTACGGAATGATGCATTACGTAACGAGTAAAGAGACTTGCCAGTAACGAGATTGAACTAGGTATTGGATACCGACGATCAAATCTCGGGCAAGTAACATACCGATGACAATGGGAACAACGTATGTTGTTATGCGGTTTGACCGATAAAGATCTTCGTAGAATATGTAGGAGCCAATATGGGCATCCAGGTTCCGCTATTGGTTATTGACCAAGAATAGTTCTAGGTCACGTCTACATAGTTCTTGAACCCGTAGGGTCCGCACGCTTAAGGTTACGATGACGGTTTTATTATGAGTTTATGAGTTTTGATGTACCGAAGGAGTTCAGAGTCCCGGATGAGATCGGGGACATGACGAGGAGTCTCGAAATGGTCGAGACGTAAAGATCGATATATTGGACGACTATATTCGAGTTCGGAAAGGTTCCGAGTGATTCGGTATTTTTCGAGTACCGAGAGTTACGGAAATTCGCCGGGAGTATATGGGCCTTATTGGGCCATACGGGAATAGAGGAGAAAGGCCGAAGGAAGGAGGCGCGCAGCCCCCTCTGGTCCGAATTGGACAAGGGTGCGGCCCCTTTCCTTCCTCCTCTCCCCTCTTTCCCCCTCCAACAAGGAAGGAGGGAGTCCTACTCCCGGTGGGAGTAGGACTCCCCTTGGCGCGCCTCCTCCTAGGTCGGCCGCCCCCTCCCCCTTGCTCCTTTATATACGGGGCAGGGGGGCACCCCATGACACACAAGTTGATCTACGGATCGTTCCTTAGCTGTGTGCGATGCCCCCCTCCACCATATTCCACTTCGGTCATATCGTCGCGGAGCTTAGGCGAAGCCCTGCGCCGGTGGAGCATCATCATCGCTACCACGCCCGTCGTCTTGACGGAACTCATCCCGACACTTTGCTAGATCGGAGTCCGGGATCGCCATCGAGCTGAACGTGTGCTGAACTCGGAGGTGCCGTGCGTTCGGTACTTGGATCGGTCGGATCGTGAAGACGTCGACTACATCAACAGCGTTGTCATAACGCTTCCGCTTCACGGTCTCACGAGGGCGTGGACATACACTCTCCCCTCTCGTTGCTATGCCATCACCATGATCTTGCGTGTGCGTAGGATTTTTTTTTGAAATTACTATGTTCCCCAACATTATGGAGCTCGACCAGCTACTTCAGCTGGTCGCTCAAGGGCACCGGGTGTCCGGCCTCAGCATACTGAGACCAGAACACCTTCTCCATCGAGCTCCCCTCTTCGGCTCGGTAGAATGCGGCAGCGTCGGACACACTCCGGGGAAGATCTGCGAATGCTCCTGGAGAGCTCCGGACTTGGGTAAGTAACAAGTAATTCACTTTCGCGTGCTTGCTTTGCATAAAGAATGCCTTAGCCACCGCTATCTTCTTCATCGCCTCAATTTCCTGGAGGGCTTTTTGGGCTTCGGCCTTGGCAGATTTGGCGCTCTCAAGCGCCGAGGCAAGCTCGGACTCTCGAGTCTTTGAGTCAAGCTCCAAACTCTCGTGTTTTTCCACGAGAGCCTGGAGCTCTTGCTGCACCGCCGCCACCCGTGCCTCTTGCTTCTCTCGCTCGGTGCGCTCCATGGCCGCATTGTTTTCGGCCTTGGACAGCGCCTCCTTCAGGGTCGCCACCTCGGTTGTGGCCCCTGCAATACTCACGTCGGTCCTGTCATTTTTTGCAACCACATCTTTTTTATATACCTACATAAAGGCATTACTTACCTTCCTTGTCTTCGAGCTGCTTCTTGGCAAGGCCGAGCTCGTTCTCGGACCGCTCGGGGCTCTGCTTCAATGCATTGACCTCCGCAGTCAGTGCGGTAGAGGTCAGCAGCACAACCTGCATTCCCATATTGACATACTTATGTTAGACTCCTGCGTATATCTTTTTGATCCTCAATTCGGCTTTTCTTTCCGAACATGTAACATCCCAAATTTTCAATTTGGAATGTTATACATTAGGTCATCATGCATATCATATTTTCTCGCATTTTCCGATCCTAGGAATTTCACGCAACTCAAGGACCCTCGGAGAGAGTTGGAAGTTTCATTATTTTCATATTTGGGAATCCTCAAATTTTGAAGATAGGATCATTGGATTATTTAAATTATCTTCATAAAGTTTTCCTATAAAAAAAAATATCTTGAGAGGGAATAATATGACTTTCCCAAACAATTAGGAAAAATGAAGATATTATAAATAAACCAAATTTGGTTTTGGAAGATTTATTTTGCTTAGGCAAAAATGAGCTTTCTAAAAAATTTTATGCATGTATATCGTTTTTAAAGTTCATTTTGTTCGACTCATTTTTAGGAGTCGGGGAAAATTTGTTTTATTTAAATCCGAGATCGTTTGGTATTTTTTTTATTTTTTTTTGTTTTGGTTATAATCCTATTTAAAAAAAAAAACAGCGCCCCCCACTGGGCCAGGCCCAGCCGGCCCATCCAGCCAGCCCAGCCCAGCGCCTCCTCCTCCTCCTCGCGCGCCTTGGCGCGGTCTCCGCTTCGGGCGACGCCGCCGCCGCCGAGTCCCTTGACCCAGGCGCCTTGCCCTCCCCCAAGGCGCCGCCTCCCCCCTCCCATAAATAGCCGCCCCCCCTCTCTCTCGCCTCACCCTTGAGCCGCCTAACCCGCCTTTCCCGACCAGCGCCGAGGCTTGCTGAACCACGGGCGCGCGCCCGCCCCGCCGACGCCGGAACCCCGCCGCCCTCGCCTCCCGACCCCGGCGACTTCCGCCCCACCGGAGCCTCACGGACCTCGCCGCGAAGAGCCACCGAGGTAGCCGCCGCCCGCGCCCGATTTGGTTTATCCCCTCGAACTGTCCGGTTTTTTAAAAAAAATATATGTTTGGTTTTTTTTTTAAAAAAAAACCTAGATTGGTTTTTTTTTTCGTTTTCTTATTTAACGGACGTTCACCGAACCGCTCGCTTCAATGAACGCGTTCGTTGGATTAGATTCTGTTAATCTAACGCTCGCTATTTAACTCGTTCGTCGTTTTTCTTTTTAATCGGAATTAATCCGTTATTTTCGATTTGATTTCAGATCTGATTTTCAAAACTGTTTTATTTCTCGCCGTTTATCGGAATCGGGTGATTCAAGCGCTGGAGTTTAAGAACGAAACCGCCGTTCGACTACCCTACTTTCACAGAGTTTTGCCACTGTGAAATTTTGACCTAATTTCAGATCGCTAAACCGAGACGTTCTCTCTCGAGTTTCGACTTTCGGAGTTTATTTTTAATTCGATTCTTTTGCAACCAGGGTTCTTAAGTTGAACTTTCTGGTTAGATCTTTTATTCGAGATTTCCCTGTGCATTAGATGAGTACTTATTGTATGCTTGTTGTTTGTCTGCGTTAGATCACCCGGAGTTGCAGCTTGTTACTTCAATCTCTAGGACTCATGGATCATCGCAAGGCAAGTAACACTTGATCATACCTTTTCTACTACCCAGTTTTATGCATTAGATCTATTCCTCAAACACTTGCATGTTTAGGATCTAAATAAATTGTGGGATGGGAAGTAGATTGAGGTAGTACCTATTACTGCTTTACTTATGAAACCTTGGGAGTTACTTCTCGCTTGCTTGTTCATGCCATGCTATGCTAGTAGACGTGGATTGGGTGAGTGAATATCCATGACGGATGTGAGATTGTTAATTAATGGTTTATCTAAGGTGGCAACCTAAACACACATCTGGGTGGATTGAGGCACTGGTTTCCATCGAGACTTGCTGTATTTCTTCTGACCGCCACCTGTGCTCTAAGGGATCATAAGATTTTCAAACTGAAACTTCCGTGTGCAGCCACAAGCCAATTATGGGCTCTGGCGTAGTTGACTAAGTCGTGCAAACTCTTACGGGTAGGCTAGCTGATGTAGGGATGTAGGTTGGTACGGTCTACCCACATGTAAGGTGCTAGCGCTCGAAAGACTATGTCTCGGTCATCCGCTTTCTCAAACACCATGTAGTCACGAGAACCAAGCGGAGGCGATCGAGTCTTGTGGGGAATAGTCGCAAACCTCTGCAGAGTGTATAAACTAATCATGATTAGCCGTGTCCCGGTTATGGACAATTTGAGTATCCGTACTTGATTATCATGTGAATCTCAACATGTTACTTCTAAATAAAAGTTATTGGGTTTTGATGAGTACTTTTTAATCGGGATTGAGGATGTGTCAACCATTCTCAATGTTTAACAACCACCATGATAGTTAAATAAAATTATTCCTTTGATGTAGGGAAAATCAGCTTTATGCAAATGTAACAGAGAGCCTTACCACCAGCCATATATGCATGTAGTATAGGCTTATTCATTCATTGCTCTTATGTGTTACATTGCCAAATATTCCATGTGCTTGACCGTTTCTGGCTGCAACTTTTCACGTTGCGAGACTTTTCGCACGACAGAGTAAGGTGTTAGGTCGTGGTTCTATACTCGGTGATGCCGTTGGAGTTGATGGACTCGCTTATCTTCCAAGCCTTCCGCTGTTATTATTAGATGGCCTTAAGCCATATTATTGTATTCAGTTCCTTGTGGACAACGATGTAATAAGTGTGTGATTGCTACTCTGCTATAAATCCTTCAAGTCTTGTGTGGTGTCAAGATTCTTGATCCGAGGATGACACCGAGCACGAGCGCTAGATCCATTCGGTCTGGTCGCTCTGAGAGAATGGTATCGAGCACCTGCCGACCGAGGGACACCACCACTAAGTTAAAGCCATAGAATCTCTCTCTTCTCATTTTCTAACTCCTCATCTTTTCTACTCTCTTTAGGATGACGGACGCGAAGATCAAGTACACCCAACCGGATGAAGGCACACCTTTTGGATTTCACTTGAAGGAAGTTACTAAGTACCTGAACATTGGATTACCAAGCTTCACCGGGACTTTCAACGCCACTCTGCCTGAAGAGGAGCGCTGGAAGATTCATGCTCACGTTCCAGGAAGGACATTCGCCCCAATCACCAAGCCAATAGATAGTGTTTTCAGTGCACCCACTTGGAGTCTGGGAAAGAGCATGGCAGCTCACATCACTATGGGACGCATTGGGGAAGTTTATCAAGAAGACCTCAAGGACACTATCTACCAGATTTGCAGACGCCGAGACGACAACTGGGACGTCGTCAACACCAAGAAGGATAGGTCCATTGCAGCTTTCATCCAGGAGTTAAACCAGCACATTCGACGCCAGGAGAATCAAATGTGCAATGACATGTTGGAGTTGCGTAAGACGAAGGAAAAGATCATCGAATTGGAAGAAGAACTAAAGACTACACGCAAAGACTACATGGGCGAGATCGTAGCTCGGCAAGACACAATAACGATCTTAAGTACGAGATCGAAGAACTCAAGAAGAAGTTGGCGCCGGGAATGAAGACCAGTATGTCGAACACCCAATCGACTACATCAACATCGACGACACAGATTCGGATCCAAGTGAACCCGATTTTGAAGACGAAGTGGAGCGGACATCATGGAGTCTTCCACGGTTCAAATTAGTAGAAGTCCCCACATATTAGTAGTATTCCCTCCATGTAAACATTATAGTACACGCACTTTTGCGATAGTTAGATCGTTGTAACCCTTGTTTGATTGAATGAAGTGATTTTGTGTGCATTTGCTCATGTGCATTTGGGTAGTGATTCCCCTTAGACCTCATTCTATTCTACATTCCTCTTCTTTTCTAAACCCATCAGATGCCTCCGAGACGCGACCCCGGATTCGTTTTTCCGCCAGAGATCACCCAATTAATCCAGCAGCAGAATACCCTGATTCAAACATTGGTGCAGAACAACAACAACAACAACCCACCGCCACCACCACCACCTGCGGATCATCTGACTCGTTTCCTTAGACTAAACCCGCCGGTGTATTCCAGTAGCACCGAGCCGATTGTAGCAGATGACTGGCTCCGCAAGATAGGAAGGGAGCTGACCACTGCAGGATGCACAGATGGTGAAAGAGTGAAGTTTGCAGACATCAGCTTGAAGGACCCAGCAGAAGATGGTGGGAGAATTTCACACCACTTATCCGTGAGACACATCACATGGGACCGGTTTCAGCAAGCTTTCGCACAGCCCATGTTTCAGCAGGAGCCATGGCCATGAAGAAGCGTGAGTTTCGCAACTTACGCCAAGGAGGAAGGATCACACGAGACGTGGATGACTTTAGTAAGTTAGCTCGTTATGCCCCGGATGACGTTACTACGATGCAGCTAAACAGAGAAGTTTCTAGAAGGACTGAATGATGAGTTCAAAGATGCCGTTGATGGTAGCAAGTTTCAACAACTACCAGGAGTTAGTAGACCGAGCTCTCATGATTGAAGGAAAGCAGCAGCAAATAGAGAACTGCATAGCGGAAGTATGGACAAGGGAAGTATAACTCGGAGCTCAGTGAAGCCTCGTTATACCCCTAAATCAGGAATTCAGTTTCAGCATACCCATGGAGGAGGTAATTCGCACAACCATAATGGCACCAAGAATGGGAACGGAATGGAGGAAGCAACGGACGAACCGCACCAACCCGTCTACACCATCCAAGGTAGACCTGAGTCACATTACTTGCTTTAAGTGCCGCAAGATGGGCATTATGCAAATGATTGTCCGAGAAGGCGAATGGAAATGGCAATGGAAGCGCTGAAAGAAGCCCAACCCTTTCAACAGGGGACAAGTGAACCACATTGATGTGGAGGAGGTTGAAGATCAGCCCGATCAAGATGTCGGTAAGTTTTGGTTAAGTCTTTACTGCGGTTGTTCCTTTTGATCTTGGTGCATCGCATTCATACATATCAAGGGATTTGTGGATAAGTACAAGTTACCAACCCAAGCCCTTAGGTCACCCATGCTAGTAACCTCACCCGAGCAGAGTACATGGCTAGTAAATGGTGTGATCGATTGCCACTAAGGATTGGACACTATGTTTTCCCTCGCACCTAATAGTTCGGAATCCCAAGGATTGGATGTGATATTAGGAATGGATTGGTTATCAAAGTATGGAGGAAACATAGATTGTACCGCAAGGTCAATTTTGCTCACCACACCGAAGGAAGAAGGATTATATGTGTCACGGCACGAGCCGAGGAGAGCACAAGTTAATTGTTTATCGAGAGTGGTACAGAAGAAGTACCAGTGGTAAAGGATTATCCTGATGTATTTCCTAAGAGTTGCAGGGAATGCCACCGGATAGAGACATTGAGTTTTGATCGAGCTGTTGCCGTGAACAGGCCCGATATCGGCGACCGTCAGTGATGCCCGCAAAGGATTTGGCAGAAATCAAGAAACAGATTAAGGAACTATTGGATAAAGGCTTTATTCGCCCAAGTTCTTCACCTTGGGGATCACCCGTTTTATTGGTGGAGAAGAAGGATGGATCGTTGAGAATGGTTGTTGATTATCGTGGATTGAATGAAGTAACAATCAAGAACAAGTACCCACTACCGATGATAAATGATCTGCTTGATCGCTTGCAAGGAGCCAAAGTGTTTTCTAAGATCGACTTGCAATCGTGGTACCATCGCTTAAAGATTCGGAGCAGGACATACCCAAGACAGCATTTACCACGAGATATGGATCTGTATGAGTATACCGTTATGTCATTTGGACCGACTAACGCCCAGCCTATTTTATGAACCTGATGAACAAAGTGTTTATGGAGTTTTGGACAAGTTCGTCGTGGTGTTCATAGATGACATTTTGATTTTCTCAAGAATGAAGTAGAACACAAGGAACATTTGCGATTGGTTGGAGAAACCGAGAGAACACCAGTTGTATGCCAAGTTCAGCAAATGTGAGTTTTGGCTAAAGGAAGTTGGATTTCTCGGACATGTTATATCCGGAGAAGGGATAGCAGTTGACCCCACCAAAGTTGAGACCGTAACCAAATGGGAAGGACCAACGACAGTTGGAGAGATTCGGAGTTTCCTTGGACTCGCAGGATACTACCGAAGATTCATTGAGAATTTCTCAAGGATTTCAAAGCCTATGACAGAATTGTTGAATAAGGAAAACAAATTCATATGGACCGAGGACTGTGAGGCAAGTTTTCAGAGTTGAAGAAAAGATTGGTTACCTCACCAGTTTGATATTGCGGATCAAACTAAGGATTATGAGGTGTATTACGGCGCTTCACGTCGAGGACTTGGAGCAGTGCTTATGCAGGAAGGAAGAGTTGTTTCAGTATGCTTCACGACAACTTAAGCCCCATGAGTTGAATTATGCCACCCATGATTTGGAGTTAGCAGCCGTTGTGCATGCCTTGAAGACGTGGAGACATTTTCTCATTGGAAATCATTGTGAAGTATATACGATCACAAGAGTTTGAAGTACATCTTCACCGAATGAATTGAATCTCGAGACAGAGGAGATGGTTAGAACTAATCAAGGATTACAATATGAGATTGCATTACCACCCGAAAGGCTAATGTCGTAGCAGACGCATTGAGCCGTAAGAGCCACGCCAATACCCTAATGATGGGAGGAATACCCAATGAGTTAGCCGAGGACCTTCGAGAGCTATGTTTGGAAATAGTTCGAGAGGCTATGTAGCAGCATTGGAGATTCATGAGACACCGATGGACAAAATCGAGAAGCCCAAAAGGCGGATAAGGAAGTTGCCTCTATAAAGGAGAAAATGAACAAAGGAAAGGCTAAAGGATTTCGTGAGGATGAGCACGATACCCTATGGTTTGAAGACCGTGTTTATGTGCCCAATGACCCGTAGATCGGGAAGTTGATTTTGCAAGAAGCCCATGATTCACCCTATTCGATTCACCCAGAAATACCAAGATGTATTTGGATTTGAAGAATATTTTCCGTGGACCGAATGAAGAAGGATATTATGGAGTATGTAGCAGTTTATGACGTATGTCGAAAGTAAAGGCGAGCATCGAAGCCAGCAGGATTGTTACAACCATTGCCGATACCGAATGGAAGTGGGAAAACTAGGCATGGATTTCATCACAGGTTTGCCAAAGACCCGCCAGATATGACTCGATTTGGGTCATAGTCGACCGTTTGACTAAGGTAGCTCATTTCATTCCAATCAAGACTACCTATAGCAGTGCTAAGTTGGCAAAGATATACATGACCAGAATTGTGTGCTTACACGGAGTTCCGAGGAGCATTGTATCGCACGAGGAACCCAGCTTTACTTGAAATTTTGGAACCAGTTACACGAAACATTGGGAACCAGACTAGAATTCAGCACAGCTTTTCCACCCACGACCGATGGACAGACCGAGAGAGTCAATCAGATTTTGGAGGACATCTTTGAGAGCTTGTGCACTAGATTACGGATCTAGTTGGGATGATAATTTGCCGTATGCAGAATTTTCCTACAATAACAGTTACCAAACCAGCTTAAAGATGGCACCTTCGAGGCCTTGTATGGAAGAAGGTGTAGGACACCATTGTCATGGGACTAAACGGAGATCGTCGACTATTTGGACCAGATTTGATTAAGGAGTCCGAATGAAGGTTAAGTTGATTCGAGATGTGCTCAAGGTAGCCCACCTGCATGTAAGAGCTATGCCGATTCAAAGCGCAGCGATTGAGTACGAAGTTGGAGACAGAGTATATCTCGAGTATCCCCGCTTGAGGAGTTAAGCGCTTTGGAGTTAAAGGAAAGTTAGCACCCGCTTTGTTGGACCATATAACATTTTGCAACGCATGGGAGAAGTTATGATAAGTTGGAATTGCGGAAGGACTGTCAGGAGTTCATGATGTATTCCATGTTTCTCGATTGAAGAAATGTCACCCGGGATAGCAGAGGTACCGTTAAGAGACACAAAGCCACTGGAAGCAATTCAGTTGAAGAATGACTTGACATATGAGGAGAAACCGTTAAGATTCTCGATTATGCTAGCAGAGTTACCCGCAGCAAGGTTATCAAGTTTTGCAAAGTTCAAAGGAGCCACCACACCGAGGATGAAGCCACACGGGAAAGAGAGGAAGTTTTGCTTAAAGACCACCTCACCTATTTTCTAGCCAACCCGAATCTCGAGGGCGTAGATTCATCTTAAGGGGTAGGTTTGTAACATCCCAAATTTTCAATTTGGAATGTTATACATTAGGTCATCATGCATATCATATTTTCTCGCATTTTCCGATCCTAGAAATTTCACGCAACTCAAGGACCCTCGAGAGAGTTGGAAGTTTCATTATTTTCATATTTGGGAATCCTCAAATTTTGAAGATAGGATCATTGGATTATTTAAATTATCTTCATAAAGTTTTCCTATAAAAAATATCTTGAGAGGGAATAATATGACTTTCCCAAACAATTAGGAAAAATGAAGATATTATAAATAAACCAAATTTGGTTTTGGAAGATTTATTTTGCTTAGGCAAAATGAGCTTTCTAAAAATTTTATGCATGTATATCGTTTTTAAAGTTCATTTTGTTCGACTCATTTTTAGGAGTCGGGAAAATTTGTTTTATTTAAATCCGAGATCGTTTGGTATTTTTTTTGTTTTGGTTTTAATCCTATTTAAAAAAAAAGCGCCCCCACCAGGCCAGGCCCAGCTGCCCCACCCAGCCAGCCCAGCCAGCCCCTCCCTCCTCCTCGCTCGCCCTTGGCGCGGTCTCCCGCTCGGGACGACGCCGCCGCCGCCCGAGTCCCGCCTGACCCCGCGCCCTTGCCCTCCCCAAGCGCCGCCTCCCCCCCTCCCATAAATAGCCTCCCCCCTCTCTCTCACCTCACCGAGCGCCCAACCCGCCTCTCCCGACCAGCGCAGCCTGAACGCCGCCGGAACGCCGCCCGGCCGCCGTCCCGCCTTGCGCTGAACCCGCCGCCCTCGCCTCCCGACCCCTTGCCGAGCCCGCCCCACGGAGCCTCACGGACTCGGCCAAAGAGCCACCGAGGTAGCCGCCCAGCGCCTGATTCGGTTTATCCTCGAACTGTCGTCCGGTTTTTTTTAAAATATATGTTTGGTTTTTTTAAAAAACCTAGATTGGTTTTATTTTTTTCGGTTTTCTTATTTAACGGACGCTCACCAACCGCTCGCTTCAATGAACGCGTTCGTTGGATTCGATTACTGTTAACTAACGCTCGCTATTTAACTCGTTCGTCATTTTTCTTTTAATCGAATTAATCCGTTATTTTCTCGATTTGATTT
>JAHIAM010001024.1:0-51706 GCA_021605205.1 Aegilops longissima | reverse complement strand
ATGCCTCTACTTGACTAGCTTGTTGATCAAAGATGGTTATGTTTCCTAGCCATAGACATGTGTTGTCATTTGATTAATGGGATCACATCATTAGAGAATGATGTGATTGACATGACCCATTCCGTTAGCTTAGCACACGCATCGCTTAGTATGTTGCTATTGCTTTCTTCATGACTTATACATGTTCCTATGACTATGAGATTATACAACTCCCGCTTACTAGAGGAACACTTTGTGTGCTACCAAACGTCACAACGAATCGGGTGATTATAAAGGTGCTCTACAGTGTCTCCAAAGGTACATGTTGGGTTGGCGATTTCGAGATTAGGATTTGTCACTGATTGTCCGGAGTGGTATCTCTGGGCCCTCTCGGTAATGCACATCACTTAAGCCTTGAAGCATTGCAACTAATGAGTTAGTTATGGATGATATATTACAAAATGAGTAAAGAGACTTGCCGGTAACGAGATTGAACTAGGTATTGAGATACCGACGATCGAATCTCGCAAGTAACATACCGATGACAAAGGGAACAACGATGTTGTAATGCGGTCTCGACCGATAAAGATCTTCGAGAATATGTAGGAGCCAATATGAGCATCCAGGTTCCAAGATTCGTTATTGACCGAAGACGGTCTCTGGTCATGTCTACATAGTTCTCGAACCCGTAGGGTCCGCACGCTTAACGCTACGATGACGACAGCCATTATGATTTTATATGTTTTGATATACCAAGGTTGTTCAGAGTCCTGATGTGATCACGACATGACAAGGAGTCTCAAATGGTTGAGACATGAATATTGATATATTGAAGCCTATGTTTGGACATCGAAGTGTTCCGTGAAATCGACATTTTACCGAGTATCGGAGGTTACCGAACCCCCGAACTTAATGGGCCTTAATGGGCCTAGTGGAGGAAGAGGAGAGGAGGCCAAGGCGCCCCGCGCCTCCCCCCACAAGTCTGAATTGACAAGGAGGGGGCGCCTCTTTCTTTCCCCTCTCTCCCTTTCCCCAAGTCCTAGTCCAACATGGAAAAGGGGGAGTCCCATCTGCAGGGAGTAGGACTCCTCCCGGCGCCGCCCCAAGCCCGGCCGCACCTCCTCCCTTGCTCCTTTATACACGGGGGGGGCACCCACATACACAACAATTGATCATTGATCTCTTAGCTGCAAAGCGTGCCCCTCCACCATAGTCCACCTCGACACATCAGAAGCGGTGCTTAGGCGAAGCCCCGCCGGTAGAACATCAACATCATCACCACGCCGTCAGGTCGACGAAACTCTCCTCAACACTCGCCTCGATCGGAGTTCAAGGGACATCATCGGGCTGAACGTGCTGAACTCGAGGTGCCGACGCTCGTAGTTGATCGGTCGGATCGTGAAGATGTACGACTACATCAACCGTGGTTGTGCTAACGCTCGCTTTCGGGCCCACGAGGGTACGAGACAACACTCTCCTCGCTGTTATGCATCACCATGATCTTGCATGTGCGAGGAATTTTTGAAATTACTACGTTCCCCAACACATTCAATATAAATATGTATCCGGTTTGTGACTTAGAATCATCCAGATCAATGTCAAAGCTTGCATCGACGTAACCATTTACGGCAAGCTCTTTGTCACCTCCATAAACAAGAAACATACCCTTAGTCCTTTTTAGGTATTTCAAGATGTTCTTGACCGCTGTCCAGTGGTCCACTCCTGGATTATTTTGGTACCTCCCTGCTAAACTTGTAGCAAGGCACACATCAAGTCTGGTACACAACATTGCATACATGATAGAACCCATGGTCGAGGCATAGGGAATGACTTTCATTTTTTCTATCTTCCGTGACCGGTCGGGCATTGAGTCCTGACTAAACTTCACACCTTGTAACACGTGCAAGAACCCTTTCGATCGATCCATTTTGAACTTCTTCAAAACTTTATCAAGGTATGTGCTTTGTGAAAGTCCAATTGCCGCCTTGATCTATCTCTATAGATCTTGATGCCCAATATATAAGCAAAGATCACCAAGGTCTCTCATTGAAAAATTCCTACTCAAGTATCCTTTTATGCTATCCAGAAATTTCAGATATTTCCAATCAACAATATGTCATCCACATATAATATTAGAAATACTACATAGCTCCCACTCACTTTCTTGTAAATACAAGCTTATCCAAAAGTCTCAGATAAAACCATATGCTTTGATCACACTATCAAAGCGTATATTCCAACTCCGAGATGCTTGCACCACCATAAATGGATCACTAGAGCTTGCACACTTTGTTAGCACCTTTAGGATCGATAAAACATTCGGTTGCATCATATACAACTCTTCTTTAAGAAATCCATTAAGGAATGCGGTTTTGACATCCATTTGCCAAATTTCATAATAAAAAATGCGCAATTGCTAACATGATTCGTATGACTTAAGCATCGCCACGAGTGAGAAGGTCTCATCATAGTCAACTCCTTGAACTTGTCGAAAATCGCTCGCAACAAGTCGAGCTTTGTAGACAAGAACATTACCGCCGCTGTAATTCTTCTTCTTGAAGATCCATTTATTCTCTATGGCTTGCCGATCATCGGCAAGTCCACCAAAGTCCACACTTTGTTCTCATACATGGATCCCATCTCAGATTTCATGGCCTCAAGCAATTTTTCGTAATCCAAGCTCATCATTGCTTCCTCATGGTTCGTGAGGTTCATCATGGTCTAGTAATATGACTTCTAGAACAGGATTACCATACCACTGTGCGGACTGCATTTCGTTGACCCACGAGGTTTGGTAGTAACTTTGATCCTAAGTTTCATGATCATCATCATTAGCTTCCTCACTAATTGGTGTAGGCATCATCGAACTGATTTCTGGATGAACTATTTTCCAATTCGAGAGAAGGTACAACTACCTCATCAAGTTCTACTTTCCTCCCACTCACTTCTTTCGAGAGAAACTCCTTCTAGAAAGGATCCATTCTAGCAACAAATGTCTTGCCTTCGGATCTGTGATAGAAGTTGTACCCAACAGCTTTTAGGTATCCTATGAAGATGCATTCGATTTGGGTTCGAGTTTATCAAAGTTGAGGCTTTTTCACATAAGCATCGCAACCCCAAACTTTAAGAAACGATAACTTAGTAAACACGCCTAAGATGCTAATTCTATCCTAAAGGAACTCAAGGTCCCACTAAGGATAGAAGCGCATCTTGAAGACGCTTGCAAGGTGGATATCATTACATCAACATTACATAATAGTAGGATACATACATAAGGCATACAATGCCACACTAATACAACATCACATCATATACAAGATCAACATCCGACTACGGATGAAACATAAACAGTAAACTCAAACAATATCCACCTCGCTAGCCCAGCGCCGACCGAACCTATCCCCGATCAAGAAGTAGATGAAGAACTCCAACACAAATAAACATCGCCTCGGCCATGATCATCACAAAACCTGTACTCGAATCGTTGATGTAGTAATCAGGAGCCACGAGGACTCAGCAATCCCATTACCATGGGTATCAAGACTAGCAAAGCTTAAGTAGGAAAGGAAGGGATAAAGTGGTGAGGTTGCAGCAGCGGCTAAGCATATATGGTGGCTAACATACGCAAATGAGAGCGAGAAGAGAAACAAAGGAACGGTCGTCAACTAGTAATGATCAAGAAGTGATCCTGAACTCCTACTCACGTCAAACATAACCCAAGAAACCGTGTTCTCCTCTCGATCAACCCCGAAAAGAGACACTCACGGTTACGCACACGGTTGGTGTATTTTAGAAGAGTTTGCTTCAAGTTTACTACAACCGGATATTAACAAATTCCCATCTGCCACATAACCGCGGGCACGGCTCTCGAAAGTTTATACCTCGCAGGGTGTCCCAACTTAGCCCATGATAAGCTCTCGCGATCAACGAAGGATATTCTTCCCCGGAAGACCCGACAGCCTCGAATCCCGCCACAAGACATTTCGACAAAGAATAAAACAAGACCAAGCAAGCCGCCTCGATGCGCCCGACAATCCCGATAGGAGCTGCACATATCTCGCTCGTGGCAACACCGATGAGACATCCTACGAGTAAACCAAACCTCGAGTTGCCACGAGGGGCCCCCGCAGTTTATTGCTCTCAGCCAGACTTAGAGAAGCACCGCCCGGGGCTAAATAAAGATGACCCTTGGGTTGGTGACCCAAGGGAAGGGTATAGGTGGTGGTGAGGCAAATGGTAAAACCAAGGTTGGGCCTTGCCGAAAAGTCTTATTCAAAGCGAACTGTCAAGGGGGTCCCATAAATCACCCGACCGCTAGGGACGCAAAATCCGGGAACATAACACCGATATGACGGAAACTAGGCGGCAAGAGTGGAACAAAACACTGCATAAGGCCGAGCCTTCCACCCTTTACCAAGTATATAGATGCACTAATAATATAAGATATATTGTGATATCCCAACAAGTAAACATGTTCCAACAAGGAACAACATCTCCATGTTCCAACAAGGAACAAACTTCATCTTCACCGCAACTAACAATGCTATAAGAGGGCTGAGCAAAGCGGTAACATAGCCAAACAACGGTTTGCTAGGAAGGGTGACAAAGGTTAGAGGTTCATGGCAATTTGGGAGGCTTGAGCAGCAAGAGATAGGTAACGAGCATAGCGATAGAACGAAGCAACTAGCATAGCAATGATAGTAATGAGATCCAAGGTGACGGTCATCTTGCCCGAAATCCCGCAAGGAAGAAGAACGAGTCCATGAAGAAGACGAACGGAAGTAGTCGAACTAATCCTCACAATCGCAACGTTATCGAACCGAGAAGCAACACCGAAAGAAACAAACAACATGGTAAATGCACAAGCATAAACATGGCATGATGCACAATCAAGTATGATGCATGTCCGGTTTAATGAGGCAAGGCATGGCAAAATGCAACAAACAATACTACTAATTATGGAGCTCAATATGCAACGAAGTTGCATATTGACAAAACACCACATTGACATATTTAGTTTAATCTCGCTAGGTACACAACAATATTAAATGTTTTTGAACATGGCAAGGTGAAGCATAATTAAACTAACTATTTAGGCAAGTTTAAATGAGGCCGAAATAAGAAACAACAATTCCGGAAAATCCTCATACGATATTTCAAATTTGGTACTGTTCTGCCCTAAACCACATTTTATTGTTGTTAAACAGGAAAATAAAGTGCACCAGGTTGAACTAGGCATTTTTCCACCCCAAATACATATAAAGTTTATTAAAACCGAGCTACGGTTATTTAGTTATGAATTAAATCATTTTAACATGGCATATTAGCAAATTTAAATAAACAGCAAGTTAAACATTTTAACATGGGATGAAAATGGCATATTATTAATCTGCACAAAATTCTAAGCATTTTACATGTATAAATTATTTTAATCCGATGCACCATTTGTGAGTTATTAAATGCATGATGTAAGAGGGTTTTTCAGAAACTGTAAATCATGTGATAATTAACAAATTCGCAGAACGGAAAAACTACTCGGGCCGAATCTGGCTGGCCCAGCAGGTTTTGTGAGAGGGGTGGGTGGCTGCTCACATCCATGGGCTTGGCCCGTTCGGTGGAGGAGGCGGCGCCGGGCCGGGAGGCGCTTAGGCCGCCTGCTCGTGGCCCACGCGGGCGCCGAGCCGGGCTGTGGCGCCGGAGTGGAAGCGGTCAACGCGGGCGCCTCCTCTGCGGCTGTTCGCTCGCTGCCCTGCTCTGTGAGAAGGAGCAGGGCGGGCAGAGGAGCAGCAGAGAGGACTTGGCGCGAGGAAAGAAACTGACGAGGTCTTGGGCGGCAGAACGGACGGATCTGTGGAGGTCTTGACGACGGGAGCCGGTTTCCTGCACTTGGAGCGCTGGACGGCTCGATGAACAAAGAACGGCGGCGGAGCTTGAACTTTCCGCGCCATGGCGATAAGCGGAGGTCGCAGCGCAAGGAAGGGGTGGAGCACCGATCCAAGCAGGGAACGGAGGAGGTCGAACGAGGCGGCATTCGGCGATTTGGCCGCAGAGGGAAGCTTCACGGGCGCCATGGACGAGCTCCATACATCGCTCCTCAGAACCCACAGCAGAGAGGGGCTGGAGGGATTAGGGAGAGCAGGAGATGAATAAAAGAGAGGGGAGGAAGAAAAGGAGAGCTGACGGCCTGGTCGCCGGCAGCTCGAACCGTGGCCGGACGGCGAGGCATGGATGCCCGAGGAGCTCCTAGACAGGGGCTCTGGCGGTTGCAAGCGCGAGCGAAGCGGAGGCTCATGGGCCTCGAAGGCCGGGAAGGGTGCCGCGCAGTGAGAAGCTTGGGCAGGGAAGGCATCCATGGGGATCGGGAGGAGCCTGGGCAGAGAGAGCGCCTTGCCCGATCGATGCGAGGAAGGGGCGGCCTTGGGGCTGGTTGTAGGAGGAGTTGGTTGGCTAGTTGGATCGATGGAGGGATTGGGTGGATCGGGATGGATCCCGAGGAAGGAGAGGAGTGGATGACCGGCGGCGCCGATGGGACAAGGGGCTAGATTTCGTGGTTGCCGCTTAGGGATTGGTCTATATATATAGCAATCGGATTTTGGTTAGCTATTTCGCCCCTCCGATTAAAAACGGACGGTCGGGAAAAATAGGCTAGGGAGAGCCCAACAAAGAAAACGGTGATGTTTTGTAGACGTTTGGGGATGATCCGGACACAACGGTAACGACTACCCGGGTCGGGTTCGGGAGTTTTGACGCGCTGCCAGAGGGGTTTGAGAGAGGTTGACGAAGGCAAGAGGGCTTGACAAAAGATAAACGGACACAAAGAGAGAAACGGCAACTACAAACGACTACAAGTTTTATGAAAACATGCAGATGCAATGCACATGATGCAATGAGATGAAATGCAAGACATGAACAAAATGCAAAACAAAAGACAAAACCCAACCACGGAGGAAATAACATATTGCATCTCCTAAAAGGCAAGAGTTGGAGTTACTTAATATGGAAAGTTGCATCCGGGCGCTACAACACTCCACCACTACAAGAGGATCTCGCCCCAGATCTAGGATGGCACCGGAGAGAAAACGGAAGAGGAAGAGAATAGGTAAAACTAAGTTGCTTCTTTGACTAACGAGTGAAACCAATGAACCTTGAGAGGTTGAGCAATTTAAAAGAAAGAGTACCAGAGATGAACGAGATTGCAAACAATCCGTAGAGAAGAGGAACAAGGAGTATTACGAGAACTAAGAGGTTTAGTGACTTGGAAATAAGAGCTTAATGGACAAGATAGAATTCAAACCACTCCAAGTTAAAACAAGATGAGAGAGGAAGAATGATATAATTTGGGCAGCACCGATCGAAAGAAGAAGGAAAACTTGATAAGATGAAAAGAACTTGAAGAGATGACACCACACCCCTAAGTTAAATGGATAAGCAAGAAAAGAACACGATCCTCACAAAACGAGGTGATGGGTGAAGAGCACAACATCACAATGCCTCCGTAACGAAAGAATAGAAGTTAGATCATTGAAATAAAAGAATGGAGAAGAAAATGCCAACTTCTGCCACATATTTGCTTGGGAAGCATCCTTGCAAAGAAGAATCGAACGGAGTTGTTGGAAAATCAACAACGAAAAGCACAAGCTTGTTATGGGCTTATGGCAAACATCTCAAAATGATGAGGTGACAACCCGCCACTAACAGAAACAATTGATTGGTTGAGATCAATGAAGATAAGAGAAACTTCTTCACCGAGATGAGAAGGAGAAAATTGGATCATAGATACGCACCACAAATAGCAACATTCCTTAGGGAAGGCTTTAGGTGAAATATGACCCAAGATAACTCCAACAAAAAGATTGATTGGTTGAAAAGATCTCTTGAATGAAGAGAAAATGATGGATTTAAAATACCTCATTCTTGACAACAAGTGAATCATGAAACACGAACTCAAATTGTCAAGAATGACATAACACCACCTCAAAAGATAAGGTAGGAAGAATTGCACTTCAAATGCAAGAAGAAGAATATTTGAACTCCTCAAAACAAAACATGTGTTGAGCACCATGTTTAATTTTGAGTATAGCTTATGGGTCATAACTTCGAGAGAAAACTTGTAGAACAATTGAAGAATGAAAGGAGTCCTTGATGAACCACCATGTAGAGCCTCCAGTAAGAAAAATGATGAAAAGAATAGGATCCAAGCCTAGAAATGATTTTGAAGGAGCTTCACGATGAGATAATGCCGAAAACTTGGAACTCCGAAAAGAAAAGATGAACAACTTAGAACCGATAAATGATATCATGAACAACTCCTAAGAAAAGAATTGAATCACCTCGAGGAAATAAGAATAAGATTTATTGTATGCTTATCCTTCATCAAATTAAATTGATGACAAGCAATGGACTTTACATACTACTTATTCTTCTTGCAAAAGAATTGAGAAATGGCATAACGCAAACTTGAGAAGGTCTTGATGGAGCCACCGGTGGAATTTGGAAACAACGAATGAATTGATGATAATCAAGAAAAGAATCTTGAACGAACCACCGTAAGAAATGACAATGAACGAAGAAAAGAGAAAGAATCGCCGAGAAGAATTAGGAAAGCACGAAGATACTTGAGGGAATTAAAAAGCAAGAGAACGAAGAGATCGTGAACTGATTGAAGAATACTTGAACGAAGCACCGGAATCATTGGATAACGGTAACTGAAATGTGAGGACGAAGAATTCTTCTGGACGATGGCCTCCGGTGAAAAGAAATAGAAATCAACTCCTGAAATACTCCGGATGGATGAAAAGAATTTGCACGATTGAAAACAATTTGAGAGGATAACAACGAGCTAGCACCGCGAATCTCCAGTAGAACGGAACAAGATTTAGAGGAAAAACTCTTCTTCGGTCTTCACATGCTGAGAATGACGAGGATAAACACCACCAAATTGTTGAGAAACTCCGGAAGGATTAAAAGAGGAAAAGTTGAGCCAAAGATGAAAAGAGTTTGAAAGCGGCCTAGGCGAAGGCATGTGACTGATGAAAATTCATTCTTACATCACACTTGAAAAGATTTTTTTTTTAGAAGCTCCGGGAAAATTAGAAGAGTCAGGTAAGATCCTGGGAAAAGACCTGTGGGTTAGGGCCCACTCAAAAGAAACCACCGTTGAACAATTTAAAGAGAGGTTGCACCGGTTGAATTAAATGACTTGAATGAGATAATAATATGCATATAGCTTGAACAGATCTTGGAAGAAAAGACGAGCCTTCTGAGATATCTTCAGCACTCCAGGACAAATGTATAGCGAGAAGTGAATGATTAAGAGGTGCATCGGCATGAGAAATCATTAGAAACGAGGAAAAGAATATGATGAATATCGAAAGCTTGAATTGGATCCACCGGAGAAGAAACAACAATGAAGGATGATGAACTTGAAACTGTTGACCATCTTCATGGGAAATCACCGGATAAGAACATTGAAAGAAAAGAATGAAGAGACTTCACACTAATAAAAGGATACGTGATTAAGAAATATGAGTCCTTGAAGAAAAGGGTGGAGGGCGGAAAACAAAACAACTTGGGACGGATGAAACGGACACCGCTGAGAAAAACTTAGAATTTATCTCGCAGATGTTGAAATGATCGGATCCACTTGAAGAGAAGCACGCCGTTGGGAAAAGAATTAACATGACGATCAAGAAGGATTAGTATTCATATAGCAATATGAGAACACCGCTTAGGAAAAGATATGGATTCAACATTTGACTTCAAGCAACTCAATACCACAAATAAAACAAAACAAAGGATTGGCTCAGAATAAGCCGAACAAATACATATGATAGAGATTTACCCAATCCCATATCATGCATCCGTCGGAAAGATATTCTAGGAGCTACTTGAATTCCCACCTATAAACTCCCAAACTTTCTGGTTATGCAATCAGTGTTGGGGATACAGGGACACAAAATATATCACCCAAACTAACAATACCTAGATCCAGCTTGTATCCATCCGTCAACACATAACCAAGAAAACTCCGAAATCATGTACTCGACCTTCAAAAGCATCCGTTATACGAAGTTATGGCAATACTCCTAACTCGCCCAAGATCGGGTTATCGGGTTATCTCACCAACAACTGCATAAAAGAGATTTTCGATGTCGGTAAAACTCGTATTCCGAATCGCAACGATAAAATTGTGACGACAACACCTCGGAGCTCAACTCCCCGGACACCGCCACAACCCCTAAATGTCGAGGCACCAAGAACAATGTTCTCGCCACAAGACTATCGGAACGATCCCAAGAAACCCGCTGATCCTAAAAAAAATTCGTGAAATTTGAGGAGAGGAAAGACAAAACATCTACGCCAGAGGCCTCACCAGAGCGATTTAAGGGACCGAGGAGTAAAAAGAATCCTACTCCGATATATATAATCCTAAGACTCAAAATAATTTTTTTTCTAGACTCAACAACGGCCAACAAACAAGGGGGCTCCTATGGTCGGTCGAGGCTCGATACTAACTTGTCACGCCTAAGATGCTACCCTATCCTAAAGGAACTCAAGGTCCCACTAATGATAGAAGCGCATCTTGAAGACGCTTGCAAGGTGGATATCATTACATCAACATTACATAATAGTGGGATACATACATAAGGCATACAATGCCACACCTAATACAACATCACATCATATACAAGATCAACATCCCACTACGATGAAACATAAACAGTAAACTCAAACAATATCCACCTCGCTAGCCAGTGCAGCCGACCGAACCTATCCCCGATCAAGAAGTAGATGAAGAACTCCAACACAAATAAACATCGCCTCAAGGCCATGATCATCACAAAACCTGTACCAAGAATCGTTGATGTAGTAATCAGAGCCACGAGGACTCAAAGAATCCCATTACCATGGGTATCAAGACTAGCAAAGCTTAAGTAGGAAAGGAAGGGATAAAGTGGTGAGGTTGCAGCAAGCTAAGCATATATGGTGGCTAACATACGCAAATGAGAGCGAGAAGAGAAACAAAGGAACGGTCGCCAACTAGTAATGATCAAGAAGTGATCCTGAACTCCTACTCACATCAAACATAACCCAAGAAACCGTGTTCTCTCTCGATCAACCCCAAAAGAGACACTCACGGTTACGCACACGGTTGGTGTATTTTAGAAGAGTTTGCTTCAAGTTTACTACAACCGATATTAACAAATTCCCATCTCGCCACATAACCGCGGCACGGCTCTCGAAAGTTTATACCCGCAGGGTGTCCCAACTTAGCCCATGATAAGCTCTCGCGATCAACTAAGGATATTCTTCTCCCGGAAGACCCGATCAGTCTCTAATCCTGCCACAAGACATTTCGACAAAGAATAAAACAAGACCAAGAAGCCGCCTGATGCCGCCGACAATCCCGATAGGAGCTGCACATATCTCGCTCGTGGCAACACCGATGAGACATCCTACGAGTAAAACCAAACCTCGAAGTTGCTACGAGGGGCCCCATAGTTATTTTTGTTCAAGCCAGACTTAGAGAAGCACCGCCCGGGGCTAAATAAAGATGACCCTTGGGTTGGCCGACCCAAGGAAGGGTATAGGTGGTGGTGAGGCAAATGGTAAAACCAAGGTTGGGCCTTGCCGAAAAGTCTTATTCAAAGCGAACTGTCAAGGGGGTCCCATAAATCACCCGACCGCTAGGGACGCAAAATCCGGGAACATAACACCGATATGACGGAAACTAGGGCGGCAAGAGTGGAACAAAACACTGCATAAGGCCAAGCCTTCCACCCTTTACCAAGTATATAGATGCACTAATAATATAAGATATATTGTGATATCCCAACAAGTAAACATGTTCCAACAAGGAACAACATCTCCATGTTCCAACAAGGAACAAACTTCATCTTCACCGCAACTAACAACGCTATAAGAGGGGCTGAGCAAAGCGGTAACATAGCCAAACAACGGTTTGCTAGGAAGGGTGACAAAGGTTAGAGGTTCATGGCAATTTGGGAGGCTTGAGCAAAGAAGAGATAGGTAATGCAGATAGCGATAGAACGAAGCAACTAGCATAGCAATGATAGTAATGAGATCCAAGGTGACGGTCATCTTGCCTGAAATCCCGCAAGGAAGAAGAACGAGTCCATGAAGAAGACGAACGGAAGTAGTCGAACTAATCCTCACAATCGCAACGTTATCGAACCGAGAAGCAACACCGAAAGAAACAAACAACATGGTAAATGCACAAGCATAAACATGGCATGATGCACAATCAAGTATGATGCATGTCCGTTTAATGAGGCAAGGCATGGCAAAATGCAACAAACAATACTACCAATTAGTGGAGCTCAATATGCAACGAAGTTGCATATTGACAAAACACCACATTGACATATTTAGTTTAATCTCGCTTAGGTACACAACAATATTAAATGTTTTTGAACATGGCAAGGGGTGAAGCATAATTAAACTAACTATTTAGGCAAGTTTAAATGAGGCCGGAAATAAGAAACAACAATTCCGGAAAATCCTCATACACATATTTCAAATTTGGTACTGTTCTGCCCTAAACCACATTTTATTGTTGTTAAACAGGAAAATAAAGTGCACCAGGTTGAACTAGGCATTTTTCCACCCCAAATACATATAAAGTTTATTAAAAACCGAGCTACGGTTATTTAGTTATGAATTAAATCATTTTAACATGGCATATTAGCAAATTTAAATAAACAGCAAGTTAAACATTTTAACATGGGATGGAAATGGCATATTATTAATCTGCACAAAATTCTAAGCATTTTACATGTATAAATTATTTTAACTGATGCACCATTTGTGAGTTATTAAATGCATGATGTAAGAGGGTTTTTCAGAAACTGTAAATCATGTGATAATTAACAAATTCGCAGAACGGAAAAAACTACTCTAGGTCAATCTGGCTGGCTCAAAGAAGGTTCGTGAGAGGGGTGGGTGGCTGCTCACATCCATGGGCTTGGCCCGGTTCGGTGGAGGAGGCGGCGCTGGGCCGGGAGGCGCTTAGGTCGGCTCGCTCGCGGCCCACGCGGCGCCGAGCCGGGCTGTGGCGCTGGAGTGGAAGCGGTCAACGCGGGCGCCTCGGCTGTGGCTGTTCGCTCGCTGCCTGCTCTGTGAGAAGGAGCAGGGCGGGGCAGAGAGCAGCAGAGAGGGACTTGGCGCGAGGAAAGAAATCCGCGAGGTCTTGGGCGGCGTAACGGACGGATCTGTGGAGGTCTTGACGACGGGAGCCGGTTCTCGATACTTGAGCGCTGGACGGCTCGATGAACAGAACGGGCGGCGGAGCTTGAACTTTCCGCTGCCATGGCGACGAAGCGAGGCTGCAAAGCGCAAGGAAGGGGTGTGGAGCACCAGATCCGGGCAGGGAACGGGAGGAGGTCGGATTCGTCACCGGAGGCGGCATTCGACGATTTGGCTGCAGAGGAAGCTTCACGGGCGCCATGGACGAGCTCCATACATCGCTCCTCAGAACCCACAGCAGAGAGAGGGCTGGAGGGATTAGGGAGAGCAGGAGATGAATAAAAGAGAGAGGGGAGGAAGAAAAGGAGAGCTGGATGGCCTGGTCGCTTGCAGCTCGAACCGGGTGGCCGGACGGCGAGGCACGGATGCCCGAGGAGCTCCTAGACAGGGCTCGGGCGGCTGCAGCGCGAAGCGAGCGGGAGGCTCATGGGCCTCGAAAGGCCGGGAAGGGTGTCAAGCGTGAGAAGCTTGGGTGGGAAGGCATCCATGGGGATCGGGAGGAGCTCGGGCGCAGAGAGAGCGCTGGCCCGTGATCGATGCGAGGAAGGGGCGGCCTTGGGGACTGGTTGTAGGAGGGAGCTGGTTGGCTAGTTGGATCAATGGAGGGATTATGGATCGGGATGGATCCCGAGGAAGGAGAGGAGGATGATCAAGCGCGCGTGATGGGACAAGGGCTAGATTTCGTGGTTGCTGCCTAGGGATTGGTCTATATATATAGCATCGATTTTGGTTAGGGGCTATTTCGCCCTCCGATCAAAAACGGACGGTCGGGAAAAATAGGCTAGGAGAGCCCAACAAAGAAAACGGTGATGTTTTGTAGACGCTTGGGGATGATCCGACACAACGGTAATGACTGCCCGGTCGGGTTCGGGAGTTTTGACGCTGCCGAGGGGGTTTGAGAGAGGTCGACGAAGGCAAGAGGGCTTGACAAAAGATAAACGGAGACAAAGAGAGAAACGGCAACTACAAACGACACGAAGTTTTATGAAAACATGCGATGCAATGCACATGATGCGATGAGATGAAATGCAAGACATGAACAAAATGCAAAACAAAAGACAAAACCCAACCACTTGAGGAAATGACATATTGCATCTCCTAAAAGGCAAGAGTTGGAGTTACGTAATATGGAAAGTTGCATCCGGGCGTTACACTTAGGTTTCGCCAAACCACAGCTCATATGGTGTCGCCTCAATGGATTTAGATGGTGCCCTATTTAACGTGAATGCAACCGCCTCTAAAGCATAACCCCAAAACGATAGCGGTAAATCAAGAAGAGACATCATAGATCGCACCATATATAATAAAGTGCGGTTATTTACATTCGACACACCATTACGCTGTGGTGTTCTGTGGTGAGTTGCAAACTATTCCACATTGTTTCAAATGAAGACCAAACTCAGAATCTCAAATATTCTCCTCCATGATTAGATCATAGAAATTTTATTTTCTTTTACGATGATTTTCCACTTCACTCAAATTGCTGAACTTTTCAAATGTTTCGACTTATGTTTTATTAAGTAGATATACCCATATCCGCTCAAATCATCTCGTGAAGGTTAGAAAATAATGATACCCGCCATGAGCCTCAACACTCATCGGACCGCATACATCAAGATGTATTATTTCTAATAAGTCGCTTGTTTCGCCCATTGTTCCGGAGAACGGAGTCTTAGTCATCTTGCCCATGAGGCATGGTTCGCAAGCATCAAATGATTCATAATCAAGTGATTCCAAAAGTCCATCAAGATGGAGTTTCTTCATGCACTTTACACCAATATGACTCTAAACGGCAAAGTAGCACAAATAAGTTGCACTATCATTATTAACTTTGCATCTTTGGCTTCAATATTATGAATATGTGTATCACTATGAACGAGATTCAACAAAAATAGACCATTCATCAAGGGTGCATGACCATAAAAGATATTACTCAGATAAATGTAACAACCATTATCCTATGATTTAAATGAATAACCGCCTCGCATCAAACAAGATCCAGATATAATGTTCATGCTCAACGCCGCACCAAATAACAATTATTCAGGTCTAAAACTAATTCAAGGTAAATGTAGAGGTAGCGGTCGACGACAATCACATCGACTGGGAACCATTTTCGACGCCAAGATCGTCACCTCGCCCTTAGCCAATCTTCGCTAATCCGTAGCACTTGTTTCGAAAGTTGCAAATATGAGCAATGTAACCAATATCAAATACCCAGCGCTACTACGAGCATTAGTAAGGTACACATCAATAACATGTATATCAAATATACCTTTCACTTTGCCATCCTTCTTATCCGCTAAATACTTGGGGCGTTCCGCCCAAAGGACCAGCCCTTTGCAAAGAGAAGCACTCGGGCCAGTGCTTAGGTCCGCACTTGGGCTTCTTCCCGAGTAGCAACTTGCTTGCTATTCTTCTTGAAGTTCCCCTTCTTCCTTTGCCCTTTTTCTTGAAACAAGTGGTCTTGTTAACCATCAACACTTGATGCTCCTTCTTGATTCTACCCCCGCAGCCTTAAGCATTGCAAAGAGCTCGGGAATTGTCTTTTTCATCCCTTACATGTTATAGTTCATCACGAAGCCTTTATAGCTTGGTGAGAGTGATTGAAGAACTCACAATGACACTATCATCGTGAAGATTAACTCCCGCTTGAGTCAAGTGGTTATGGTACCCACATTCCGAGTATGTGTTCACCGATAGAACTATTCTCCTCCATCTTGCAGCTATAGAACTTGTTGGAGACTCCATAGCTCTCAACTCGGCATTTGCTTGAAATATTAACTTCAACTCCTCGAACATCTCATATGCTCCATGACGCTCAAAACGCCTTTGAAGTCCCAATTTAAGCCATAAAGCATGGCACATTGAACTATCGAGTAGTCATCGCTTTTAGTCTTCCGTGACGCTCATAACGTCCGTAGTTGCTCCTCAAGTAGGGCCTTGCACCTAGCGGTGCTTCCAGACGTAATTCTTCTATGCAACAATGAGGATAATCTCAAGTTACGGACCCAAATTCGTGAAGTTGCTACCATCATCTTTCAACTTAGCTTTCTAGGAACGCATTAAAATTAAGGAACGGTATGCGCGGCCATTGATCTACAACAACATAGATATGCAAAAATATCGTGACTAAGTTCATGATAAATTAAAGTTCAATTAATCATATTACTAAAGAACTCCCACTTAGATAGACATCCTCTAGTCATCTAAATGATCACGTGATCCATATCAACTAAACCATGTCCGATCATCACGTGAGATGGAGTAGTTTTCAATGGTGAAGATATCTATGTTGATCATATCTACTATATGATTCACGCTCGACCTTTCGGTCTCAAAGGTTCCGAGGCCATATCTGCATATGCTAGGCTCGCCAAGTTTAACCCGAGTATTCTCGCAGACGCAAAAACTGGCTTGCACCCATTGTATGTGAACGAGAGCTTATCACACCCGATCATCATGTGGTGTCTCAAGACGATTTAACCAGAAAGTAATGGTGCATACTGTGGAAAACACTTATACCTTGAAATTAAGTGAGGATCATCTTATAATGCTACCGCCATACTAAGCAAAATAAGATGCATAAAAGATAAACATCACATGCAATCAAAATATGTGACATGATATGGCCATCATCATCTTGTGCCTTTGATCTCCATCTCCAAAGCACCGCCATGATCTCCATCGCCACCGGCTTGACACCTTGATCTCCATCGAAGGCCATTGTCGCCTCGCCAACTATTGCTCTTACGACTATCGCTACCGCTTAGTGATAAAGTAAAGCAATTACATGGCGATTGCATTTCATACAATAAAGCGAATAACCATAAGGCTCCCTCGACAGCTTGTTGATAACTTTTACAAAACATGGTCATCTCATACAACAATTTATATCTCATCACGCCTCGACCATATCACATCATTAACATGCCCCGCAAAACAAGTTAGACGCCCTCTACTTTGTTGTTGCAAGTTTTACGTGGCTGCTACGGGCTTCTAGCAAGAACCGCTTTACCTACACTACAAAAAAAATACACTTCCGTGATGATACGTGTTTGTCACAAGAGGTCGCTTTTGTCATGCATGTACATCCATGACAAATTTATGATGTAATCAAGATAGTCATACCGTGGCTGCCGCTGAAGTGTTCCATGACATTACCAAAATTATCATCACGAAGTGTCCACTTCCATGACGATAAATCCCGTGTCTCGGCGTTTTCGCCAAGGGTGACCGACACGCGGCATCCACCGAATCGGAACGCCGTAAGCGGAGTTATCGGGTCGGATTTTGATCCGATAACCCGTTAACACCATGACCAATGCCGATTTTCCACGTAAAATTCTCATCATCGACGGATCCACGGTCACCCGTGTTGGCACAGTGTCACCATCCAACGGTCGAGATGGGCCTATGATATGTTGACACGTGACCCACCCAAAAGTGGCCCACAAAGTTTAAATGGGTCGGCCCAACCAAGGCCCATAAGATTTAGCGGACCATAATGGGCCGCCCACTAAATGCCCACAAAATTTAGCAGACCATAATGGGCCGCCCAAATAAAGTCCCACAAGATTTTATGGACCACAATGGGCCGCCCAAATTAAAGGCCCACAAGATTCTCGCAGACTATAATGGCCTACCCACCTAAAGGCCCAACATTCTTCACAAATCGCCCACAACGGCCTGGTCTAAACTTGTCATCAATGCGCCCATGGTCACTTCGCCCGCTAACAATTCGCTAAGTAATTGGGCCAATTACGGCCCGGTACTTCCTACCCGTTAAAGGTCCGCTTCATTTGGGCCCATTTACAGTGCCATCAAAACTTTCGCCCATAAACAACCGTGAAGGATTTGGGTCATATTCGCCATGTCCGCTATTCGCCCGTTAGAGGCCCACTAAAGATTTGGGCCACTTTCGCCTGTTGTCATTTTCGCCCGTTAACGCCGGACGAAACCATGGGCCATATGTGGCCCAACGCCATATCGGGCCCATTAACGGCCCATATAAAAATGTCGATAATCTAGCCCAACAAGTTCCTACCGTTAAAGGTCCCGTATTAGGTCGGCGATTTACGCCCGGTCCGATTTTCGCCCACAAATATCCGCATGGTAAATGGGCCACCATTTCGCCCGCTAAGTCCAAAGGGTTATTTGGCACAATCAGGCCCAATCTCACTTTCGTTTCTATTAAAGGCCCATGTTTTTATGGGCTCGATATATTTACACCTGAAACGGCCTACTTTTACCGAGGGCCCAAATTATGTTTAGGCTCATAAAGGCCCACTATGGGCACGGGCCTACCGTAAAAATTTGAAAGCTTATGCTAATTTAAGCCCAGATATTTTTAGTGGGCTACATGCCAATTTCGCTCAGAATCGCTTTTAGCCCAATTGAATGGGCCCGATTTAATGTTGGCATGTTGGGCTCCTACGGGCTGCCGTCCTGATACATTACTAAGATAAACCTACACTATACAAAAATAGCGTCATAATTATCGCAGCCTATGGCAAGATCATAAATGTTGTATCACAACAAAATAAATTCCAATCATACAACAAAAGGCCTGCTGGCATAAAGTTTACAATTCCTTCCGTATAAAAGCACCATCGATGTATAGAAGCACGATCATTTGACCTGAAAGTGCTAATGTTTCAGTGCTATAGAATCTGATGGAGCAAAGACGATCTCCACCTTTTTTCCGCCATTGCTCTTCAACAACGGTTAATGTCCGATAGTCCGTTTCAAAACCATTCATATCTTGACGGCATTTCTCAACCACTATTCTTGTTTCCAAACAACGCCCATTAGGGATTGGACTTGTGTCCGGAGCACGATATATCACTGCCTAGCAGTGAAGATTTTGTTCAAGAGGCGATTTGGACGAGGTTACCTTGACAACCAACCTGTAATTACGCAGAAGGTGCTTTTTGCATCGTTAGTGGAGAGATACCGACGACCGCAGAAAGAGGTGACATTGTGCCTCGTAGTAGCCTCGCCACCTTCGTGTGGTTGTGGCTGTTCAATCATTTGTTCCATAGCTTCCTAAAGTTTGAACTTGTAGATTAGTGTACCAAAGAGTTACTAATGAGACAAAACAAACAAAGTAGGTTAAACATTTATACATAACTTATTTTGGTGAACTACTATAATACATTAGCATGTATTGTAGTGCCAACTACATAATAAAATCACTTTCTAACATATGTCCATGTAGCATGCCCACTGTATTGTCTATTTCCTCACATTCGCTGACATCTAAGGATAAAGAGACATGGTTTAAAGTAGGATGAACATAGTATGACATCATTCATATCATGGGCAAACAGATATAAAACAAACAAGCTATTTTATCATTGTAAAAGCACGTGAACATAACAACTAGATTACGATCAAGACCAAAAGAATATCCTTCATCTCTTTTAAACCATGTAAGGTGAAATGATACGTTAAGAAAACTATGTATAAAAGTGAACAGAGTAATCGACATTGGCTGCAAACCAAGTAGTTAAATGAACACATCATCGCACTCAATCGGGCCAAGGCAGGAGGAGTAAGGACTTACAATAGCGGCTTGAACTGGTGTGCTCATGCCCTTCATCTTGCCGTGTGGCAATCCTTGAAGATTTGCACCTGATTCGTTCAGTTCTTTTGGTCCGCACGGCTTTCCACCGATTTGGAACAAGTCAATATAGATACGATAATATGACACAAAAAGAAGGAAGTAGCAGCTATTTACAAGAGCCTCACAAAGGTGCAATATAGCTACGAGATCCCGTTGTCTCGTTGGAATTTCACTTTAGAACGGTTGGTTTTGTTCTTCAAACAGCTTAGCCTAGAAGAAGATACACTTGTAAGGCACATACATAAATACAAGTTCAATATGTGGTCTGATCAAATACATATAGCCTACCCGATACTTTGGATCGCACTCAAGTGTTTAACGAGGGTTGTCCAGCCTTCATCTCAGAATATATTCCATCGAGATGTTTGGGCGATTTCATTGTTAGCCTTGCCTTCAAAGTGAGATTTTCTAAGGTGGTACCGACATCGTCGCAGAAAGCATCGAAAAACATGAGTGCATGCTTATTTAGTTGCATCATCTTTCGGATCCAACTTGAACCTCATCTGCTGAAAAAGAATGTGAGTCTTATTAGGAGGAAGCTAGAAAGTATGGGACAGAGCAAGACAATATTACTAATTATGGCGAATAACATTACTTACGATAAATGGTCAAGGAAGGTGTTAAACCGGTATTGTCTTTCTCATTCCTGCATCGATCCACGCTTGGGAGGATACGCGATGACACCTAACGGCAACGGCTGCCTCGATACTAACTTGGCGACTCAGAGCATCACGTGGCCTTTTTAAACCTGCCTCAAAATGGATCTCCATTCTTCCTCCTTTAGATTTTGTTAATCTGTCAAGCATTATCCTCGATGTCTGCTTTCGCTTGCGCCGTGGTGCTAGTTCAACAACGAATATGGAAAGTGTTAGTGTACATCAAACCGTGAGAGTACATATAAAGGAGCATGCAATCGCAACTTGACTCGGCCAGTACCGCCTTGGTGTTGATGCTCATGAGGTTCATCTGATCTTGCCAAGTCCTGCTTGTGTCAACAAAGGTTTCGAAGTAGTGTTAGGTGTGAAGGCAGCTTGGGAACCGCCGCCCGAGCAAACGAACGAGTAACCGGTTGAGATGTCGGTACATTGAAGCGGATGTTGCAGCTGGTGGAGCAGGTGATACCGTGTTTGTAGATTTAGCCGATGGACTTGGACCTTCATCGCACTATAAGTACCAGAGAATCTCGACGGCAGTAACCTTTTCCGCTTCACCCGATTTAGTAACAAGACTTTACTATATTATTTTCCTTGCTCTTTTTGACTTTGCCATGTCAAGTCTGCACCCACAACACAAAAGAATAAAATCACTCTTCGTAAATCATTGATGCATGATACGCATAAGCAATACTTTGATGTAAGACAACCGTATGAGGATGGAATATGTAAGAAAAACAGATGGCATGACATATTCACAGCTACGATGTGCAAACCAAGGTATGATTTTGAAGAAAATAGAAGTAATGCAAGCTAGACACCATATGAAAGATGCAACCAATATTACTCGCCAAGTTAAAAGTGTCTTGTAATAAGTGGCAATTCAAAAATTAGAAGTAGTACAAGATAGAAATCAATGCAAGATGCAACCACTATCAAACTGCCATGTTAAAAGCGCCCAATCATGAGTTACCGATGCGGATACACAACATCAAGATTTTGATGTAAGAACATGGTATGATAGATAGATGCAGGTATTCTAGACACGTAAAGCCATGTCATATGCACATGTATAACGATAAACTCAGCAGTGCAATTTAATCAAAATAGAGGAAATACAAAGCTAGACAACATATGCAACATGAAACCAATTATCACACTATCAACTTAGAGCAAGCACCGCGATGGTGGAGTGCGGAGATGAACTCATCATGTAGACTTGGGACTTCAACTTCATTAGCAGAGAGTGGGGCAAATCTAGAGAGTCTCGCTTATGCTGGTGAGTACCACCAACATCCCCTAACTTACTCTTTTCCTTCCTATTTTCCGATATTGCCTTATGAAGTCAAAACCACAAGAAGATGAATAAAATTAGCTCAGATAACTGGTTGATGCATGATACGCATTTAACACTACTTTGATGTAAGGCAAGCGCAGGAGGATGGAATATATACAAAAGACAAATGCTTCATATTCACACGCACGATAGGAGGATGGAATATGTATGAAAAAACAAGAAGCGAAGGCATTTCAACAAAATTAGAAGAAATGAAAGCTAGGCACCATATGAACATGCAACCAATATCACTCTATCGTAAAAAGTGTCTCGTCAGAAGTGCCATTTATAGAAATTAGAAGCAAGACAAGCTAGAAGACAATGCAAGATGTACATCACAATCCCAAGTTAAATGTGTCTTATGGGTAAGTGATCACAGGTATAAGTTGTAAGCTACGCAGATGCAATACAAGCTAGACATCATACGCAACATGGAACCACATATAATAGTGCCAAGTTAGAGCAAGCACTGTGATGGTGGAGTAGGGGAGATGTGCTCATCATCTACACAAATACGCTGACTGCCTAGCCTTATGCTTGTCTTGCTAATCTTGTTGGGAGGATGGCGGAGTAGAATATGTAGAGAACCTCTGCTTCAGCTTGTTCTAAGGACCACCATCATCCAATGCCTTGCCAATTTCCTTCAGCTTTATTGATTTTGCATTGTGAGGTCATACCGACAAGAAAAAGGAATACCATTCGCCTTCGTAACTCATTCATGCATGATACCGATTTAACACTACTCGATGAAAGGCAAAGTCATGGTACGAGGATGGAATATGTACGAAAAATGGACGGCTTGACATATTCACACCTATGATGTGGTAACCAAGGTAAGGCACTTCAACAAATTAGAAACACCGCAAGACACCATATGGAAGGTGCAATCAATATCACTCGCCAAGTTAAAATTGTCTCACCATAGGTGGCGCTTCATCAAACTAGAAGCAATACATGCTAGAAATCATATTCAAGACGCGAACCAATATCACACCGCCAACTTAAAGGTGTCCCATCATAAGTGACCGTGCAGATACACAAGAAGAGTAGTTTCATGTAAGAACATGGTGTGATAGATGATATAGTATGTACCAAAAACAGAAAGTGTGTCATATTCACATGTATCATGTGTAAGCTAAGGTGATGCAGCTTTACACTAATAGGAGCAATACGAAGCTAGACACCATATGCAACATGCAACCAGATATCACACCGCCAAGTTAGAGCAAGCACCTTGATGGTGGAGTAGGGAGCGGAGACTTGGACCATGTAATGCACTATCAAGACAAGGAGAATCGGCACAGATGTCTGCTTACGTTGTCTGCAGAGGACCACCATCATCGCCTTTCCTTATTTTTTCCTTCCTCTTTCTTGATTTTGCCTTGTCAAGTCAAACCCACAAGAAAAAGGAATAAAATTTGCTCTTCGTAACTTATTGATGCATGATACCGACGTAACACTACTTTCATGTAAGGCAGCCGCATGATAGGAGGATGGAATATGTATGAAAAATGGACTAAGTGACATATTGACATGTATGATGTATAAAGTGTAAACTAAGCACAAGGTGCTTGAACTTGTTAGAATCGATGCAAGCTAGAAACCATATGAAAGATGAAACCAATATCACTCGCAAAATTAAAAGGGTGCCCTAACAAATGTATTTGACCAAATTAGAAGCAATACATGGCAATAGGCTAGAAATAATATGCAATATGCAACAAATAAAGGTGACTCATCAGAAGTAATTGATGCAGGATACGTAAGAGAGGTAGTTTCATGTAAGAACAAGGTTAACACATAGATGTAGTGTGTACCAAAAATAGGAAGGCATGTCATATTCACAGTATAGTGTGTAAACTAAGTGATGCAATTTACCCTAATTAGAAGCATTACAAGCTAGACATCAGATGCAACATGCAACCACATATCACACTGCAAGTTGGAGCAAGCACTGTGATGGTGGTGTAGGGAAGTGTTGTCTTCGTGCACAGAGCAACGCTCAATATCTTCATTTAGGCTTGTTTTTCTTGAGAATCATGTGGAGAGGATGAAATTGCATTCTTTATAAGAGTATTATGCCTCATATTAACCCACGCCAGGACTGTCTCATCATAAGTTTATAGACGCAGGATACACAAGAATGTGAGTTTGATGTAAGAACATGGTGTGATAGGCGATGTAGTATGTACCAAAACAGAAGGTGTGTCATATTCACATGTATAATGTGTAAGCTAAGGATATGCAATTTAACAAATTAGGAGCATTGATGAGGGATACACAAGAGAAGTAGTTTGATGTAAGAGCATGGTTAATAGAAAGACGTAGTATGTACCAAAAACAGAAGGCATGTCATATTCACAGTGTATAATGTGTTAACTAAGCAGATGCAATTTACCTTAATTAGAAGCATTACAAGGTAGACACCATATGCAACATGCAACCACATATCACATCGCCAAGTAAGAGCAAGCACCTGCGATGGTTGTGTGGGGAATTATGTGATCAACTAGAGAGCTACGCTGACTATGTTCATTTAGCCTTGCTGCTTCTTGAGAATCATGTGGGAGGATGACACCGCACTCTTTAAACGAGTAGGGCATCTCACAAGAACTCCACCCGGTGACTGCCTCATCATAAGTGATTGACGAGGGATACAAAAGAGCATTAGTTTGATGTACTAACATGGTTAATAGACATATGTAGTATGTATCAAAACAGGAAGGCATGTCATTATCAAAGGTATAATGTGTAAAGTAAGCGATGCAATTTAACCAAATTGAAGCAATACAAGCTAGACACCATATGCAACATGCAACCACATTTGACAAAATGGGGTTAAAGCAAGCACTGATGGTTGTGTGTGGCAATTGAGATCATCAATCGCAGAGCTACTTTTATCGTTTCCAATCACGACATCGCAAGCCATTAGAGCGTTGAAACGCTTATCTTCGAATTACACCGAGCGATTTCTGTTTTTCTTTTCTCGCATTCATCAACACCGCCGTAGTCTGAAATACCTATGCATAAAAAACAATAGTGTGAGTATGGGTGAAGTGTGTGCACAATTAGTACAAAGGTAAAGGTAGCAGAGAAAGGTGTCGGTGAGAAATAAATGACGGAGACATATGATAGCTCTACAACATGCATGGCACACTCAATTACTACAGGATTCTATGAAAATAACAATGATCGAAAGCAAATAGGATACCCATTTTTTCTGCACCGTCCGATGTACAAAGAACGGGAGATCGCTTCATCTACCTCCACCACCAGCCGTTGACGATCTTCCTCAAACGCCAATGACCACCGCCCAAGATTCTCCCCGCCTCGCGCCTCCTCGACCACCGCACCGCATTGCTTGGCACCGCCCGACCATCCATTCAAGCCGCCACGACCTCCAGATCGGGCGCAGCAGCTCCTCGCCCCACACCCCTATGATAGACACCGATGCGCCGCTTCCGGGAACAAAGGACTAGGTGCTTCGCGCGCCTAAGCCGGTGTTGCTTTTTAATCGGGTTCGATCGACCCTCAATTGAAATCCAGTGCGGCTACCAATTCTAGCAAAGGTGAAATAGTAAAAGGAGGAAACCTTGTGCATTTAGTATCACGAAGAAGATGCAGAAGAAGCGCCAACTAGTTTCTTTCGTGGGATGAATACGGGTGAGCGGAGACGTAAGATTTGCACGAATAAGGGAAGAGGAGTACTCTTTTCCGCCGGTAGTGTTGTGTCCTCCTTCTGCTTTTTCCGACGATCTTGTTGTTCGCCGAAACCGAAGTTGTGGAGGACGGTGCAGCCTTGGACCAACCCATGGCCAAGTTGTTGAGTGTGGAAAGGTGGCCGCCTGTCGGCGGCGGGAAGCAGATCCGAGGTGGCGAACGACGGCGAAGGGAACAGCTCCGGCAAGGGACGGTTGCATAAAGGAGCGGGCAGCAGTGAGGCGCAGACGGCGTGGTCGGAGTGGTTCTGCACGGCGACGCAAGGCCGCCAAGGCTGTGGAGGCAGCTCTACCGGCTTCAGCTAAGTCCTTGAGGGCATTATGGTTGCGGTTATGCTTGAACGACGACGCCGGGTACCGTTCCGGCGTGATGGAGGAGGGCGCGTGGATTGGCCGCTATGGGATGGAGGACGGAGGAGGTTGGGGTTTCAAGGGTGGTGGAGAGGGCGCCACCACCACGGAGTATGAATGGGGAAACGAAGGAGGCGGGCGGGGGGAACTAAGGGGAACAATGTTTCGTTTGATACGCTTGTTTGAAATTTGGGAAAGTTACAAACTTTGCCCCATCTAAAATTTCGACATATTATGGTTGGGGTAGGACAACATGTCGTGTCCCAAATGTGGGGGATAGATTTCGCCGAGCGATGGTGTTTAGGCGCCACGGCGTATGAATGCTTCTCGAGGCGGTTGAGACTCATGCCTTGGTGAAGTTACAAACCTACCCCTGTTTAGACCTTTGGACATCGGGCCGATAGGCTACACGGGCCGAGTCGACAGTAATTTCCTACCACCAAAACATTAGTCTCAAGGCTGTTCGGGTGACCAGAGGTTTATTTGGCGCTTCGCTCAATATTTGGGAGCGTACATTAACGCTTTTGGTTCTCTTGAATTGAACTTTCAGGATTTGTAAACTTCACAAATCTTTACTCTTGAAAATCCTAAGCTACATTATTTTGGAATGGAGGGGTACATTTTAATATACATTTTACACAAGTATATATTAAAAATATGCAACTTACCTCAGTTCATGCATGGTTCCAGTATAATCTCCTTGGTTGCAAAAAAGTTAGATATGCGTATGAATATATATACCATGTTCAAACTCACAACAAAGATTGATGCCCCTTTACATCTGATTTACAAATGCCATTATCTCGGTTCAAATAGATGAATGCACTTCCTATGAATTCAATCTTCAAACCCCTTTATGTTGAATTTGACATGTATTTTATTTCATAGCTAGCAATTTGGAATGTATCCATGCAAGTGACAAATGTATAAAGTGCTTCACACTAACAACATGGAGTGCACTAATTAATGTTTATATATGAATTGCAAAAGCATCCATTGCCTGTATTTCAAACCGCCTCACTCTATGGATCGATAATATGAAATAAACACATGCACATGCTAGAATTCAATAGAGTATGGGTGTCTGATAGACCGATTTTCGCCCATACGCAATTTTGCAGAATTCATGATCTCATCCAAAATAATAATGCCATTTATATTTTAATTTAATGCGAGAACCGCCTTTTACACGTAGATATCTCTATCTAACACATAAGTGCACACACTTTATATGCATCAGCATTTCTCTTTCACACATGCTCACAATCTCTCTCAGTGGTGTCGGGTGTCTCACGACATGCTCTCTCTCGCTTTCTATCTCTTTCTCACTACTATGTACCACTCTTTTCACTAATCTTAGTTGGAAAACACTATTTCTCTCACATGCATATATACACATGCACGGTCTCTACTAGCCTCTATACGCACATATATGTGCCTACGTGTCTCCGCACGACATTATCTTTTAGGCCTCTCTCACACATTGCCCCCTCGACACACCTCTCTAATAGTAGTTGGCGATATGATTTCATCATATCATTCGGTAGGATATCCCTGGCTGTTAGGCCGGATGGTAATACGAGGCAAAGTTTTACCCTAGTTCGGATCGACCTTGCAGCTTGAAGAAAGAGCCTACCCTGGCATCAGATATTAGTGTTAGGGTGTGTACAAAGTACACGTGAATACCAAAGCATTGTGCGTGTGTGTATATACTATCGATTTAACTAGCCCCCAAGCTTGTATAACATACTAAGGGCCTAGGGTTACAAATCATATATAGTCGGCTTATCACCATGGGGATAGAGTCCTCCGCGACTGTAGCTTCGTGTTGTACGCCGAGTCCTCCACATGGGTCTCCGTGATAACACGCCTCGGTCCAACCTATATGTGGCGCAGGATGGAACCGACCCATGAGTCTTCATGTTGACCCACCACAACTAGAAATGATGTGCCCACCACACCACACACGCAATCGCCACTAAGAAAATAAGCATATACGATAGTACAACGGTATCTAGCTCACGATACGCCTCCATATTTTGTTGATGACACCGACGGACTTTGCATTTGATGCGTGTCTATATTTTGTTGACGACACTTACGGTCATTGTATTTGAAGCGAAAGCATGATATGGTCACCGGACTTCGTAATAAGCTCATCACGGTCACCACATACATTTTGTCGTGATAACCAACATGTGGTTGGATGGTTAGAGGACGTGGTTTCTCGAGCCCACCAAGGTTAAAGTCCCGGTGCTTGCATTTATCTTGTGTTAATTTCAGTATTTTCCGCGATGTACGCTCAGGGGAGGAGACGTTTCCACACGACCACGAGGCACCTATGGTGACTTCGTAAAATCTCAAGATCATATATGCTGGCCCACTCTCTCGGCTGCGCGCGCGGACCGGGCGGTGGGGAGTGGTTTCGGGAGGGCGGGGCCGCCGGGCGGCGGGGCGCGGTTCGCCGGTGGTGGTTGGCGGCTCGGGAGGGGTGGAGTTTGATGATAAACCGAGGCCCTTGATTTCGTGATCCAACGGCTGGAAAATCTAATGACCAGAGATGAAAAGTCACCGACCGACATGTAGCTCACCTCAAGACGTACATGCACGCACGCAAAGACACGCACGCATGTAGGCATGCAACACCGACACATACACATAACGCACACACGCACGCATGCCGGGCGCAACACCGACACGCATACATGCACTCACGAACACACACACGCACGCACCCATGCATGCAACATCAAACGCACTTTGCACGACGCACCCATGCATGCAACATCAAACACACCCCAGCATGCACGCAACACTCGCACGCCGCATGCACACAAAGACACGCACGCAAGACACACGCTTAACTACATGGAAAAAGATGACGCCACACTCAATGAACAATCATCGGTTTATGAAATGCCCGGTTCGACCGCCTTTGGCCCACCAAAGGTTCCTCCGCCAGCGCTGCTCGTTGGTCATCGACATGCAGGCCATGCACCCAAAGAGCCCACACATCGCTGGAAGAACGGCGGGTGTCCTAGGTCGAGTCGAGGGCGCCACTCATGCAGACGCCCGCTGAACACGCCCGCGCCGCATTCAAACGCCCATGAAACCCGCCCATGTGGAAGCCGAGAAACCCACTCGACACACATCCGTTCATGACCGGCCGGCGAACGTAACGCCGCCGAGCTCCTCCCGCTCGCCGCCTATTTAATCTCCTATTTAAACGAGGCCAAACGCCGCCAAGAATCGCACACCGCCGCCGCCCCTATCTCTCCACCATTTTGTCCACTCTACAATGGCTTACGAAGAGTAGTTATTCAAGATCCAAGCCGGCTGGTAGCTCACCGGATACGAAGCTATGCAGCTCGCTGAACCACCTCCTCCTCGCCTGACGGAGCGGGCTTGCCGCCGCAAGCCGGGCGCGGTTCAGAAACCGCCGCCCAGCCAGCCGACGAGGAGCGGCGACGGGCGCCGCTGCAGCGCCGCCCACGCCGCCGCCAGCACTGCGGTTCCCTGCTTTCGGGCCGAGACTCCTATGTCGGCGCCGCGCCATGCAAGCAGCGACAGGCCGGTCAGCGGAGAGCGACGAGTCGATGGCCAACGCCCGTGTCCGCCGCCATCATCGAGGAGAAGTAGAACATGGAGGTCGCCGCCGCTGGGTCCTATGAAGGCCACCGCGAGGCGAATCCAGCGCATACAGCAGGTGTCTTGCCGATCCTTTGTTGCGAGGACCTTCGCCGACTCCGCATGGGCTCCACGGAAGAGGTCAATGTTAGGATGAACTCAAGCCGGTGCCGCCATGGCGAAGTAGTGGCCGTGATGAACTCGAATCGTGCCGCCACCATCATCTTCGCACCATCCAATGATATCAGCTTTGGCAAAGGGGGAAGCGAGCCGCCCTTTGCGCTTAAAGCATATACCCGGCTCCCGCAGTCCGATGATCGTGTCGCCGACATGAGGAACACAAATCGATCGGCGGGCGCACCATTTAGGCCATGTATTATATACCTGGTATGTCCGTAACTAGCACCGCAGTAGTTCATTTGAATGTGAAATCCGCCATGTTTGTGTGAAAATCCGTATTTTATATGATTTTTGTCGTTGTTTATATGAAATACTCGTGTTTGCGTGAATGAGTATCAGTTTGTTCACGTGTTTGGCGGACCTTCGTCCGTTGGTTGAGTTGATGTCATAATGTGTGCGCTACGGTTGGATGGCGATTTTATGGTCGCCAATGGTTCATGCATGCTCGGGCGCGCTAGGGACAAAAACACAGCTCGGCGTAGCTCGCTCCAACATGCGCGATGGAGGATGCATGACAGCATGAGCACCCGAGTCGCTCTCGCTCATCGGTGGCAAAGGCACCGGTGACAAAAGGGTCGCCAATATTTTGCTACCCCGCAAGATCCAAACAGCCCTCCCAACAGATTCAAATCCTCGCTCGCCGTGGAATTTTGCCATGTGTTGTTTTCATGGACTAGCAAGATGCTCGCATTGCACGGAACATCAAGATGCATTTTTTACAAACTCCCGCATGCATGCAAGGGATAATTAATGTCCTCCTTGCTAGTACCACGAGGCAAACACCATTAATATTGCATCGATTAGTGTTAGTGGCCTTGTATATCTGCAAATTGTAATTTTGATAGTGGCCCTTGTATATAAAAATGGAGGGAGAAATATGAGAGATAAGGTGAGGAGGAGGGTGGTGCCGTGGTGGTGACCGGTGGTCGGATCAAGCGGGGCATGGGGATGGACGGCGATTATGTCTAGGGTTTGTATCTTCTTCACACACACCCACGTAGGTGGGGGACGGGCACGAAGAGAAGAGGTGCACGCACGCGCACGCATTCTCCCTCTCTTTCCCAACCACACCAAGTGGTACACGGTGGAGCCTCATTTCAGACGAAAAAGGCAGCCCACGTGGTAATTTGGCATGTGTAATGGTTGTCCACTTGGTGGAGGGAGGATCGCCTACCACGGGTGAACAAACAAATTGCGATTTGACGCGTTATGTTAAATTTAAAAAGAGGCAAACCATGTGGGGCCTACCTTAGAGGCAAGGCTCTATACACTAGAGTACTTTTGATGTGTCCCACAACTCGCAGAACAAGGAGAAACTTGCTTAGTACGCCGCCTCCCCACCCACGGGCGGGTGGCTTGCAGGATGAGGTGAAGCTCGAGTACCATCAGACGCCTTTACGCCTGGCCTCGCCCACGCTGCAGGGTGGCTCGCAAAGACGAGGAGAAAATTTTACTACACCCTCCATTTACTCCTCGTCCCTACTACGCACTTTGGTTAGTACTCTCTATTTACTTATAAAAGGCCACTATAAAAAATATATTTTGCATCTATACAAGGCCACAAATAGTAATCGAGACAAAAGTTACTACTCCCTCCTTTCCAGCTTTATGGCTCAATTTCAAAATCTCTCCAACCAAGGTAGATGGTGAGTGGTCGAATTAATTTCGTAGTTTGCACAAGACGCTGCTTTTTCTCAAGAAGTTATGTTTACCGAGGCATTAATTAGAACTAATGCATGAATGAACACTAAATTTCCATGAACTTGTACATGCATTGGTTAGTTTCTCTGACATCGCTATGCCGGGTGATCTAACGCACTCAAATCCAACATGTAATGGTACTACTACTAGTATAGTACTAGAATTGAGACTTATCAAACGGAAAAACGAATGTTTTTAGATGAGCCCTATAAACCCTAGTGGGTACCTATCCGTAAAAACAGATTTTTCCAAAACTAAGTCGCCCTTTCATGAATTCTCAGTAGTATACCTCCGCCGACGCCCCTTTCATGAATTTTGTACTTCCACACCGACATGTGGGACATATAGCAACCGGTCGACGTGTCAAGCACCAAATAACAAAGGTAACACAGCAGGGGACGACCCCACTGCATCGCCCAAAGGTTAGTAATGAGCAATGAGACGCCAAATCACAATGCCGACCTTCCTGCACGGACGGCAACCATTATTTCACACTTCGGTTCGACATCATCTCAAACCACGCATTAGTATTGCTTCGCTCAAGAGGGACACGCGATCACCTTGGTACATCATGACACGTGGGACCACATGATGTGCCATGCTCCCCGCCGATCGCTGGGTAAAATCACCTCATTTTTACTATACTTCCTCCTGATCGGTTTACTACATGGCATGCACGCTGTTCTAGGTTGAGAATTTAATCGCTATATATATATATATATATATATATATATATATATATATATATATATATATATATATATATATATATATATATATATATGATGAATAGTATGCTAGCCTTTAAAAATGTATACTTTTGTACAGAGTACTCACTATCGATGGATTGCACCATGGAGAAAATTTGAAATTTTAAAAAGGTGGTACATATAGAGAGCGCATCGCCAAATTATGCATATAGTACTATTAAAAAGCTAGTACGTGCTTAATTGGGGTGCTAAATTTATTAAAGAAATACTAGTACTAGTATGTACATATCAAGAGTTAAAATAACGAGAAGAAACATAACATAGTTCTCATGGGGCTCAACAACACACCCTCAAATTAAACTAAGCACACATGACATTAAACTATGCAACTAATCCGTAGACACCGATTAGAAGTTTAGAACCGCCATGAGCAACGACATCGCCACCTTACTCGGAGTCCTCGCCCACGCCCTCGACTTCGCCCTTGTCCCTCTTCCTCTTGGCCGATACTTCTTTGCTTGAACCGCCAACTTGGTTGTTGCTCTTCATCCAACCCTTGTAGATATTGAAACAAAGGTAGCCATCCATTGCAGCAGTAGTGGATGTGGTCTATATCTAGTACATTCCGCTGCCATGCATGACGATGAAACGGTAATGAGGTTTCTCCGCTTACAGGCATTTAAGGATGAACCATGGCTCTCGCCAGGTCAGATTGAGGGTCGACGAGAGGGCACCACCATTCTTCCGAGGTCGGCAAGGGGTTGCCTACAACGGCCTATCCGACGCAGGACTTCTTTGTCGCTCTTAAAGTCTACAAAGAACGAATTTGACTGCTTTGTCCTCGAGGAAGTTCTTAAAATCCCGCACTCAACGTGGGCATGGCATATGTGGTAGACCAAGCAAACGTTATGTACGCAAACCCGATCACGGCGGCTTCTTCCTCTCTTTGTCCTTAGATCCTTCTCTTGTCCCATGACCGTGGTGTACTCAACATCTAGCCCAACACCCACTCATCATGTGAGTTTTCAACATGCGCTCAAGCGAGAAAGGCATCCTTTCACCGTCGCGAAGTACGGTGTAGATGACGTCGAACTCATCGCCGGTGATGGTTCTAACCTTGTACTCACCACCGATCGGGAGATTTGGGACGCCATGGATTTGGGAGGAGGGTTAGATTAGTGTAACGCCGTAATGTGACTGTCTCGCCATAGGTGGCTTATCAAACTAGAAGCAATACATGCTAGAAATCATATTCAAGACGCAAAACCAATATCACACTGCCAACTTAAAGGTGTCCCATCATAAGTGACTGATGCAGATACACAAGAAGAGTATTCATGTAAGAACATGGTGTGATAGATGATATAGTATGTACCAAAACAGGAAAGCGTGTCATATTCACATGTATCATGTGTAAGCTGCAGATGCGCTTACACTAATTAGGAGCACATTAGCTAGACACCATATGCAACATGCAACCAGATATCACACCGCCAAGTTAGAGCAAGCACCTGGATGGTGGAGGAGCGGAGACTTGACCATGTAATGCACTATCAAGACAAGGAGAATCGGTACAGATGTCTGCTTACGTTGTCAGAGGACCACCATCATCGCCTCATTTTTTCTTTCCTTTCTTGATTTTGCCTTGTCAAGTCAAACCCACAAGAAAAGGAATAAAATTTGCCTTCGTAACTTATTGATGCATGATACCGAACACTACTTTCATGTAAGGCAGCCGCATGATAGGAGGATGGAATATGTATGAAAATGGTGAGCATGACATATTGACATGTATGATGTATAAAGTGTAAACTAAGCACAAGGTGCTTGAACTTGTTAGAATCGATGCAAGCTAGAAACCATATGAAAGATGAAACCAATATCACCGCTAAATTAAAAGGGTGCCCTAACAAATGTATTTGACCAAATTAGAAGCAATACATGGCAACAAAGTTAGAAATAATATGCAATATGCAACTAATAAAGGTGACTCATCATAAGTAATTGATGCAGGATATGTAAGAGAGGTAGTTTCATGTAAGAACAAGGTTAACACATAGATGTAGTGTACCAAAATAGGAAGGCATGTCATATTCATGTGTATAGTGTAAACCAAGCATGCAATTCTAATTAGAAGCATTACAAGCTAGACACCGATGCAACATGCAACCACATATCACATCATGGGTTGGAGCAAGCACTGTGATGGTAGGAAGTGTTGTCTTCTGTGCACAGAGCAACGCTCAATATCTTCATTTAGGGTGTTTCTTGAGAATCATGTGAGAGGATGAAATTGCATTCTTTATAAGAGTATTAAGTCTCATATTAACTCCACGCTGCAGGATCGTTCTCATCATAAGCTATAGACGCAGGATACACAAGAATGTAGTTTGATGTAAGAACATGGTGTGATAGGCGATGTAGTATAAAAAACAAGTGGTCATTCACATGTATAATGTAAGCTAAGGAGATGCAATTTAACAAATTAGGAGCATTGATGAGGGATACACAAGAGAAGTAGTTTGATGTAAGAACATGGTTAATAGAAGACGAGTATGTACCAAAAACAGGAAGGCATGTCATATTCATGTATAATGTGTTAACTAAGCAGATGCAATTTACCCTAATTAGAAGTACAAGGTAGACACCATATGCAACATGCAACCACATATCACATCGCCAAGTAAGAGCAAGTTGCTTCTCGCATCTCTGTCCGAACCGACTAGGCGGAACCCCCCGCTACAGCGCAGGGAAAAGCCCGCCCTCGACTTTTAAATACAACTACTCCCTCCGTCGGATGCTTTTGGTTGAAGGTATTGTATGAATGGATTGGGACCATTCAATTTTTTGGGATTGAACAATTCAATTCATGTGTTTGGCTGAATATAAGAGATGAGCTAATTATTTAAGGCAGGGGCCACAGTCATGCTCACATAGTCATGCATGCAAAGGGTGGCCATTTGATTCGACCGATTTGGTTGGGTGGAATGGTTGACATCTTCAAGGCATATTCTCTTTTTTGACTCGAACCACTCATGTGCTTTATAACATGTCTATTTTACGAGCGATCCCAACCCATTCATGACCACCCTTGCAACCAAGCATACGACATCTTCGAAAACCAAATAATCCCACAATACTAAAGCGCGTTGCATTAACTTCTACCTCGTTTCTTGTTTCTTCACATATCAACCAATAAGAATCCAATGATATACTTTTTGTGACATAGTAACTCATATTTAGTTAGTCAAATGGATGACCTAGAACTACGTGCGAGGCCCTATAAACCGAGGCGCCTACAAATAAAAAACCGAGGCGGAGAGGGTAGTTCAGCGCGTACCTTTTAGATCAATATAGTCGGGATTCACCAAGGAGCAAAACCAAGTGGTAGGTTGCTCTGTCGTGTTGGCGTAACAACTCAAGCGGTCGATCCGCTACGAAATGGCGACACATAACAAGACCCTTTGGCGGACATGTGGCTCATCCACCGTCTTGTTCCACGTCACGATGCACCAAATTACGATTCGGATCAGCGATTGGAATTGGAGCACCCGGTCATAAGCGCCGCATAGTAGAAAATGAGTGATGAGGGTCAAATCACAAAGCCCCATGTCGATTGTCAAAACCGGCGGATCCCGATAGGGGGTCTCGAGCTGTCGCGTCTAGGCGGATGGTAACGGGGAGACAAGGGACACGATGTTTTACCCAGGTTCGGGCCCTCTCGATGGAGGTAATACCCTACTCCTGCTTGATTAATATTGATGATATGGGTAGTACAAGAGTAGATCTACCACGAGATCAGAGAGGCTAAACCCTAGAATCTAGCCTATGGTATGATTGTTTTTCGTCCTACGGACTAAACCCTAATGTCACCTAGATACTCCAATGTCACCTCAAGTATCCGTGGGTATGATTATACGATATGCATCACACAATCTCAGATTCATCTATTCAAACCAACACAAAGTACTTCAAAGAGTGCCCCAAAGTTTCTACCGGAGAGTCAAGACGAAAACGTGTGCCAACCCATATGCATAAGTTCACAATGTTACGGAACCCGCAAGTTGATCACCAAAACATACATCAAGTAGATCACGTGAATATCCCATTGTCACCACAGATAAGCACATGCAAGACATACATCAAGTGTTCTCAAATCCTTAAAGACTCAATCCGATAAGATAACTTCAAAGGGAAAACTCAACCCATTACAAGACAGTAGAGGGGGAGAAACATCATAAGATCCAACTATAATAGCAAAGCTCGCGGTACATCAAGATCGTGTCAAATCAAGAACATGAGAGAGAGAGAGAGAGATCAAACACATAGCTACTGGTACTTACCCTCAGCCCCGAGGGTGAACTACTCCCTCCTCGTCATGGAGATTGTCGGGATGATAAAGATGGCCACCGGAGAGGGATGCCCCCTCTGGCAGGGTGCCAGAACAGGGTCCCAATTGGTTTTTGGTGGCTACAGAGGCTTGCGGCGGCGTAACTACCGATCTATTGTGCTCTCGGATGTTTTAGGGTATATGGATATATATAGGCAAAGAAGGCGGTCGAGGAGCCACGAGGGACCACGAGGGTGAAGGGGGCGCCCAAGGGGTAGGGCGCGCCTCCTGCCTCGTGGCTTCTCAGCTTCTGGCGTCTCTCAAATCTCTGTGTTGTACATTCCAAAAATAACTCTCCCGAAGGTTTCATTATGTTTCGACTCCATTTGATATTCCTTTTCTTCGGAACACTGAAATAGGCAAGAAAACAACATTTTGGGCTGGGCCTCCAGTTAATAGGTTAGTCCCAAAAATAATATAAAAGTGTATAATAAAGCCCATAAACATCCAAAATGGGTAATATACCCTTGGGAAAACTTTGTTTTTGCCACTCTAGCTTTTGCCAATTTTGCTTATGCCACTCTAGAATTTGACATCTCATTTTTGCCACACTTGGCTTTTGACAATACATCACAAATGCCATTCCATGGCAAAAATGATTATTTTTCATTTCACTTTTGCCACTCTTAGCTTTTGACAATGTATCATAATTGCCACTCTGAAAATTTTGTCTTGCCACGGAATGGCAAAAGTGATATATTATCAAAAGCTAAGAGTGGCAAAAGTGAAATATCAAATTCTAAGTGGCATAAGCAAGATTATAAAAACTAAGTGGCAAAAATAAAGTTTTCCCTAATATAATAGCATGAAACAATCAAAATTATAGATACCTTGGAGGCGTATCACTGGCCCCAAGACCTCCTGCATCACAACACGTTCATGTGGGTGCGTGGGGTGAGGGAGTCTGAACTAAAGGGGTCCTCGGCGTCGGCACATTATCCATGGGCGGATGATGGGCCGTGAAGACATGAAGACCGAAGACTATGCCCGTGTCAGGATTGGACTCTACTTGGCGTGGAAGGCAAGCTAGGCGACCTATTATGAAGACTTCCTCCTATGTAACCCGACCTCATGTAACCCTAGATCTCTCGGTGTATATATAAACCGGAGCACAATCCGGATAACCGCAGATATTCATTACCATATTCACAGAGGCTAGACTTCTAGGGTTTAGCCATTACGATCTCGTGGTAGATCAACTCTTGTAACACTCATATTCATCAAGATCAATCAAGCGAAGTAGGGTATTACCTCCATGGAGAGGGCGAACCAGGGTAAACATTGTGTCCCCGTCTCTGTTACCATCATCCTAGACGCCTGATTAAGGACCCCCTACCCGAGATTAGCGGTTTGACACCGACATGGGTGCTAACAGCGGCGCAGCTCCACACCGCCTCACGGACAGGGTGACAGCGGTGGCGACATGCTCATCGTCGGCTGGACACGGTCGGTTTCGATGTGCGAGGGTGGCGTTAAGCGTAGTGCACGACCATGAATCAACTCCGGCTCGTTGAGGATCCACGGGCGCCCGAAGTCTGTGGCGCCCATGACTCGTCCGCGGAGTGGTGTAGCATAATAGCTGCATCCCAGGACACGAGACCATGCCGAGTCGTCTTGCTTTTCCAATGACATGTGGGGTGCATGTGAGCAAAGGGCATCTCAATGTTGCCCGCGACGCGGTGACTACCACAGCACACAAAATCCTCGTCCCTCGCGCCGTCGCGCGGTGTGTTCCCCAACCGGCGCCAGACTGCCCGCATTCATGTCGTCGTCGTATCTTTGTCGTTAAGAGGCTCGGTGCCGAGGAACAAACTCCAGCGACTTAATAGCGGCGGATGCTTTGGCCTCACGAAATGCGCTACTTAAAGAGAGCAATGCGCAGCTAACCTCCACACCATAGCGCATCGTCCTGCTACCTTGCACCACATCCGCCATGACCATAGCGCGAATGCTGCGGGAGAGCTTTGTCTTCGAGGATGAAGCTTCGAGGTCGCCGCCCTCGCTCAAGTCACCTTCATAGCGCCAATAGCGGCGTGGCGATCTGGACCGCGACCGCCTGGCGATAGCCACGATGGCGGCGGACGGCAGGAGCACCGTCGACCCGCGTCCTACTTGCCGCCGTCAACATCGCGGCACCGCCGAGTGAGGACTCCTCAGAGGATGAGTTGGGCATGGGGGCGGCAAGGCATGGTGTGCTAATTGGCGGTCCGTCTCCGTGTTCTACTCTTCCTCGCCGGAGACCACACCTTCGTCTTGAACCCCGCCCCCGTACATGGAGATCGCAGATGGAGGACATCAGTCGCCGCCGTAGAATAGGTTTAGGGTCAGGTTTCTTTTATTTTTCAGTCCTATAAAAGTTCGAAATGTAATGAAAATCTGCCGTGTTTGCATTAATCTCGGCCGGTGTATATGAACTTTCACACTAATATAGTATATTGTAGGAGTACTAGCAAGATGCACATGCGTTACGGAACATCAAGATCTTGTGGGAGAAAAGGATGAGCGAGGAAGGCCTTATCTGCAAATGTGGAGAGGAGTGCGGGTAAATTGTCATAGTTTCCTTCCTATCCGTTAGATATAGATCGGACGGCCTATATTGAAGGATGGCAGGCACACCATCATCACCAACTCTGCTTTTTATTAAGCTGAGACAAAGCTAACATGCAGAGTACGTCCACTACATACACAATTTACAACCAACAGCTCACATGTTTCACATTACGTTAATTTAAATGGCGGGATTACGTGGGTGTAGCATTACTAGTCAAAAAACAACTAAGCCAACCTCGACATATCGCGAGGAAAAGACCGGCCGCGCCGTTTTGTCGGGATTACAGATTACTAGTAGTAGTATCGATGGATCGCATTGACACAAAGTTTTTTTAGAGGCGAAGCATCTAGTTTAAAAGGAAAAAGGTACACTCACACGGCACCCCTGTCATGAGTGCGCATTACCCCACACACGTTCGGTCCTGCACGGCTCGCGAAGCGGAACATGCTTGACTTGCCTCTTCACTAACACGTGGGACTGCACTTGGAGAAACCGACCATCGCCAAACTCCCCGCCCACATTGCGAAACCCCCCCAAAAATTCCCCAAATCCCAAATTCAACGCCCTTTGGCCAACTAGCAAATAATCCCCAACCCCCCCGCGTCCCCTCCACTCCATTAAGCCCGCAAAAGCCACCCTCCCTGCCCGGCCGATATGTCGGCGCGCTTGATTCGTCGAGGGGCCTTGCGGTGATCCTCTCGTTCGCTGTCACGCTCTCGTGAACTACCGTCCTCGGCCGTGCATACCGATGGCGGCGTTCTTGTGGAGGCACACAGCGGTCGGCGCCGCCGCCCGCTGGCGATGTTCGTGTGGAGATGCCTGACGATCGGCTTCTCCCATGATGCGCTCATTCTAGACTAAGGCCCGTGAATGTCGGTGTAGCTTGAATGTTAGGCGATAGTATTTGTTAATCTCCTTGTTGCGAAGTAGTTTACGGACAATATGCTCTGCTAAGAAGCTTCCTTGCACTGTTACGCTTTCAGCTGCTTAGCTGAGATGGTGTATCACTGAATGTTAGTTGATAGGCGTTGTTAATCTCTTTGTTTGCGAAGTAGTTTAGAGACAATATGATTTTGTTAAGAAGCTTCCTTGCCTGTTACTTTTCGATGCTGCTTAAATTTGAGATGGCATGCCAAGCCCGATTAGTTGCTAAAATATCCTGCCATATATTTATTGTGGCGTGGATGCCATGGTCTAGTAGCCAATCATTAGGTGAAATATCTCTACACCATTTTATACTCGATCTTTGTTGTTGCGATGGCCTTGATAGTTTGATGGCTATGTGCTCGACCTCATTATTTCTTGAAACAACCTGCCATAATTTAGCACTCAAATCTGTTTGCTGAACTAGCTTTAAATATATTTCGTTACTTAGATCTGCTCGTCCAAATATCTTGCCATAGCTTTATACATCAACCTAGGTATTTTTTCTGGACTTCATAAAAGAGCATATATGTTTTTCCTATAATATCTAGTAAAAGAACTAATTTGTATGTCTAACAGATGGATAGGACTTGGATAATTTCTGCTCGAAGATTCTCCGCTACATATGTCGAGGGGGTTGAAAACTTCATGAACTTTATTAGAGCTGAGTACGGTGGTCTGAAATCAGATGTGCTCTGCCCGTGTATCAGTTGTATGAATTCAGTTACAAATCCCCAGTCAACTGTGCAAAATCATCTACACTTGTATGGGATGTCGGTCACATATACTAGGTGGCTTCATCATGGTGAAGCTGTGAGCGTCAATATTCTTGACTAAGTGGAAGCAGCAGATCACCATCTTGATCTGCACGATGCTTAGGTGGAAGAGGAGGAGGAGGTGGTGGTGGCGGGCAGATGAGTTTGACCAACATTGAAACAATGCTACAAAATGCTCGTGCATTTAAGTGAACTTTCACTGCGAGAAGAAAAATGGTGGGCTGGCATGTTGGAACAATGCAGCGTGGTTGTCACCCGAAATAAGCTCTCGGTATTCTCAGCTATGGTCACCTTTCTTGGTGAAGACATCGAGCGGATGACCAACAAATCATTCGATGCGATGTTGGCTGCTTTCCATAAGCTTTTCCGAGATCGTATGAGCTGCCACACCTACTGATAAAATGAAGAATTTCCTTTGTGCGGTTGGAATTGGATATGATATGATCCATGTTTGTAAGAATAATTGTGTTACATTAGGAAGTATTATGCCAACTTAAGTGAATGTCGAAATGCAAATCATCAAGATGGAAAGATGGCGATGCTATGAAGAGGGTTCCTCAAAATGTTGAGACATTTTCCAATTACACCAAGATTGCGAGAGGTTGTTTCATGATCTTTGAAACAAGAGAGGATGTACTTTGGCATTCTAGGAACCAGAATCAGAGATCGAGAATGTAATGAGCCATCCATCACATGGTAGTGAGTGGAAAAGCTTCAATCATAAACACAAAAGTTTTTCTTCTGACCGAGAAACATTAGACTTGGCTTAGCTTGAGATGGATTTAACCCATTTGGCCACGAGCATACATATAGCATGTGGCGATTGCTTGTTATCCCTTACAACATGCCTCCAAATATACGCACCAAAGAATCAAACTACATGATGGCCTTGCTCATCCCAGGTCAAAAAGTCACGGAAAGGATTTTGATTTATTCATGGAGCCTCTTGTGGAGGAACTTCAACAGACTATGGAGGGTGTTCTCACTTGAGACCTATATAGCAGCCCACCAGCTGATTTCTTTCTGCGTGTTGTTATAATTGGTGCATCCATGATTATCCGACTTTGGGCACTATGTCGAGCGAGCGACACATGGTTACAATTCATGTGTTTCTTGTGAATGAGAATCATTGTCATCGCAATACTTAGCAAGATCATTGCATTGGACACGCCGTTTCCTTGCCAAGGACAAGCCGCGTCCTACAAAATACCGAACATGTGTTCAATGCAAAGCATGAAAACCGCGATGCGTAAAAGAGGCTCACCGCCGATGAGTTGCATGTGGAATTAGAGAAGGTCGGGCATATTACACGGAAACCATCACGGTAATGGTAGCGGAAAAGGCGTGGCAGGCGCGAAGAGATTATTGTTTACCCGGTCCACTTTGTGGGACTTGGAGTATTGGAAAGATTTGGATTTGTGGCATAATCTTGATGTGATGCACATCGAGAAAATATATGTGACAACATTATCGGCACACTTCTTAATATTGAAGGCAAAGCGAAAGATACCTTAAAATCTAGGATTGATTTGACACACAGGTATCGAACAGGATTTGCGGTGCAAGATGAAGGTAAACTACGGGATATGGCACCAGCTGTGTATGTCTTGGACAAGGTAAAAAGAAAACAATTCTACGAGGTCCTCTCACGTGTGAGATTCCCACGGGATTTGCTTCCAACCACGAAAGGAGAGTTAGTGCAGATGAAAACAAGGTACAAGGGTTGAAAACTCATGGCGCCACGTCCTACTTCAAAGGTTTTACATTTATCCTTAGAGGATTGGGCATACGACTTATAAAGAGCAGTTGTAGAGTTGGGACAATTCTTGAGGGAACTCTGATAGAAATATCGGGTAGATACTTTGGGCGTCTTAGATACAAGATACCAACTATCCTATGTGACCTTGAGAAGATATATCCTCCGGCCTTCTTTGATGTGATGGTGCATTTGTTTGTTCATCTACGATGAGGCACTACTTAGAGGTCGAGTACAGTATGGCTGGATGTACCCTATTGAAAGGCGGCTCGGCACTTTCAAGGGCTATGTTAGGAATAGAGCTAGATCCGAGGGTTCCATTGCAGAGGCCTACATTTCTACAGAAGCGTTGACATTCTGCTCAAAACACATTGAAGCAGCTGATCATCTTAGCAAAGAGTGAAGACAATCCCGGGCTCAATGTTTTCGATTATTTTGTTCGAGTTACAGGGAAGAGTCAACAAGAGGACAAACCTAAAGATTTGGACAAAATGGTTTGGTATGTGTTGAATAACTGTCCTGAGATACTACCTTATATCAAGTAAGTGCTAAGTATTGCAGCTTATACATCGCAATCTACTAAACTTGCAACACATTCTTATATATTTAGATGTTTGACGCGATCACTATGTTGTGCAGCATCTACAAAAAGATTCTTGGCGTAAAATCCAAGAAACATTGACAAACTGGTTATGGCAGGATTTGCGAAATGGTTCAAGAACCATATAAGCTTTTGAATTACCTTGTCGATTTTTAATATATTGAGTACATAAGATGATCAGCTTGTCTATTTTCTAACCATAGGTTAAGAAGATGCGGAGGATGGGCAGGCAATTGATGATGTCCTTTATGCACTAGCAATGGGTCACGATACTCGGGTAAGACATTATGAATCTTGCGTTGTTGGAGCTGTGTGCTACAACACCCTTACCTGCTGACGAAGGCGGGAAGACACAAAACAGGTGCCATCATGAGCACGGATACGTCTGACGGAGAGACAACTGAAATGTATGCTAACATAAAAGACATTGTTCGATTGCGATATATCTCGATTTCGCGGATCATCGGTGTGTGGTTACATTGTCTTTGTCGTTAAATATAACCTGTTTTCAAGATCACAAAACCAGAGCTGGTGATTATTTCAAATCCATCAATATCAAGGCGTACTAGACCAGCGAGCCTTTTATTTTGGCAAATCAAGCAACACAGATATTTTCTCGGAAGACACATTTATGCGTAGCGATGGTGGAAGTATTGCAAAGGTTTGACGGAGGAATTCATTTAATGAAGTTGCACAACAAGATGATGCTTACTCTGCACGATGTACAAGATTCCACATATGTTCCTAATATCTTTGAGAACCATCACGTCAATGGCGATGGCGAAAAGATTGTGCTGTAAATCTTGTGGACATACAAGAGTTGATCAAGAAGAAGCCAGCGTTCGAGGACATTGAGGATGAAGAAGAAGATGACGCTCTGGGGAATTACGATTCACACTGATACACATGGCGAAGATGTTGACGCTGCTGCTGCGGATGATGATTAGATTCTTTTGTCTTGCCTGTCAGAAAAAGTTTTTTTATCTACTATGTGAAATTGTGTTTGCTATGACAATTGAAACCTGATGAACATGTTGTTTAGTATTTTGCTGTGAGAACATCACTTGTTATGTATGTTCATTTGTGTTGGTGATTGTATGATGACTAAAACATGATGACATTGTTGTTTAGTTGTACTCATATTTGGCTATGAAACTTGAATTTGATGACATAGTTTGCTGTTGGACTGCAATTTGCTCGACGTCTTCGAATGGGAACAAAGCTGACCCGACAGGGCCTCTGCTAATTTATTTATTTATTACCAAAAGGGCTTGTGCTATTTATTTATTTATGAGCAAAAGGGGATACCCCCCGATTTCTATTAATAGAGATCATTAGATGTTCACAACACACTACGCCTTGCTGCTACGAGGTTTCATTCATTACTAGTTTCAGCAAAGTGCTCATGTCATAGCCACTGAATACATCACGAGTGCTACATACACTGCAAATAAAGAGACAATCATCCTACATAGCACATCAATTTTGCACATTATCTTCACAAGTTCTTTCATCTCCTCATTGTTGTCAAGGCCGTTCGGCGATTTGTCACTACAAAAAATACACTTCCGTGATGATACGTGTTTGTCCACGATGAGTCGCGTTTTTTGTCATGCATTTACATCCATGACAAATTTATAGCAGAATCAAGATAGTCATACTTGTCTTTGTCGTACAAGTGTTCCATGACATTACCAAAATTATCATCACGAGTGTCCACTTCCATGACGATAAATCCCGCGTCCGCGAAGTGCTTTCGTCAAGGGTGACCGACCGTGGCATCCACCGTAATGGAGCGCCGTTAAGCTATCGGGTGGATTTTGAATCAATAACCCGTAACAGATCACGACCAATGTCGATTTTCCGTGTAAAATTCTCATTGGTGGCGGATCACGTGTCGACTCCACGTTAGCACAGTGTCACTCATCAGCGGTCGAGATGGGCCTATGATATGTTGACACGTGGACCGGACCAAAAGTGGCCCACAAAGTTTAAATGGGCAGCCCAACGAAGGCCCATAAGATTTAGCGGACCATAATGGGCGGCCCGGCTAAAGGCCCTGAATTTTGCGGACCACAATGGGTCGGCCCGACTAAAACCCACAAGATTCTGCAGACCATAATGGGCCGACCAGCTAAAGGCCCAACATTCTCTGTCAAATCGACCCGTCAGCGGCTGGTCTAAACTTGTCATCAATCGGCCCATGGTCGCCGGCCCGTTAACGATCCGCTAAGTAATTGGGCGAATTACGGCCGGTGTATTTCCGGCTGTTAAAGGTCCGGCTTCATTGAGCCCATTCACGAGCCATCAAAACTTCGGCCCATAAATGACCGTGAAGGATTTGGGTCATATTAAGCCATGTCGTCATTCGACTGTTAGAGGCCCACTATAGATTTGGCCCACTTCGGCTGTTGTCATTTTCGGCCCGTTAACGCGGACGTAAACCATGGGCCATATGTGGCCCAACGTCATATCGGGCCCATTAACGGCCCATATAAAAATAGCGATGATCTAGCCGACCGAGTTAGGCTGTTAAAGGCCCGTGTATTAGGTCGGTGCATTTCTGACCCGTCAATTTGGCTCAAATATCCGCATGGTAAATGGGCCACCATTTGACTGCTAAGTCCGATGGGTTATTTGGCACAATCGGGGCCCAATCTCACTTCGGTCTATTAAAGGCCCATGTTTTTTATGGGCTCGACATATTTACACACATGTAAGCGGCCTACTTTTACTAAGGGCCCAAATTATGTTTAGGCATGTTAAAGGCCCACTATGGGCACATGCCTACGGAAAAATTTGAAAGCTTATGCTAATTTAAGCCTAGATATTTTAGTGGGCTACATGCCAATTTTGGCCGTGTCGTTTTAGCCCAATTGGAATGGGCCCGACGAATGTTGGCATGTTGGGCTCCTACAAAGCTTTCGTCCGAATACAATACTAAGATAAACCTACACTATACAAAAATAGCATCATAATTACTGCAGCCTGTGGCAGCATCATAAATGTTGTATCACAACAAAATAAATTCAATCATACAACAAAAGGCTGTTGGCATAAAGTTCTGATCCTTCCACATAAAAGCACCATCGGATGTATAGAAGCACAGATCATTTGACACGAGTGCTAATGTTTCGGTATGTAGAATCGATGGAGCATGCACGATCTCCACCTTTTTCCGACATTGCTCTTCAACAACGAAGCGAATGTCGATAGTCGGTTTCAAAACCATTCATATCTTGGCGGCATTTCTCAACCACTATTCTTGTTTCCGAAACAACGTCCATTAGGGATTGGACTTGTGTGCGGACCAGATATATCACTACATCTAGCGGGAAGATTTTGTTTAGTAGGCGATTTGGATGAGGTTACCTTGACAACCAACCCGAAATATGCGGGGAGGTGCTTTTTGCCTTTATTAGTGGAGAATCTTGGCCTTAGCTGCAGAGGTGACATTGTGCCTATAGTAGCCTCGTCACCTTGGTGGTTGTGGCTGTTCAATCATTTGTTCCATAGCTTCTGAAAGTTTGAACTTGTAGATTAGTGTACCGATGAGTTACTAATGAGACAAAAACAAACAAAGAAGGTTAAGCGTTTATACATAACTTATTTTGGTGAACTCTTGTAATACATTAGCATGTATTGTAGTGCCAACTACATAATAAAATCACTTTGAAACATATGTCCATGTAGCATGCCTCTTGTATTGTCTATTTCCTCACATTCGTTGACATCTAAGGATAAAGAGACATGGTTTAAAGTAGGATGAACATAGTATGACATCATTCATATCATGGGAAAACAGATATAAAACAAATAGGCTATTTTATCATTGTGTGCATGCGTGAACATAACAACTAGATTACAGATCAAGACCAAAGAATATCCTTCATCTCTTTTAAACCATGTAAGGTGAAATGATACGTTAAGACAAGCTGTGTATAAAGTGAGCGAGTAAGCGACATTGGCTGCAAACCAAGTAGTTAAATGAACACATCACAGTACCAATCAGTTCAAGGCGGAGGTGTAAGGACTTACAACTGGCTTGGCTTGGGTGTGCTCATGCCCTTCATCTTCTTTGGTGTGGCAATCCTTGAAGATTTACCTTGCATTGGTTTAGGTTCTTTTTGGTCCATACGGGCTTTCCGCTGTATTTGGAACAAGTCAATATAGATACGATAATATGGCACAAAAAAGAAGGAAGTAGCAGCTATTTACAAGAGCCTCGCGATTGTGCAATATAGCTACGAGATCACATTGTCTGTTGGAATTTCACTTTAGAGCGGTTGGTTTTGTTCTTCAAACAGTTAGCCTAGAAGAAGATACACTTGTAAGGCACATACATAAATACAAGTTCAATATGTGGTGCGATCAAATACATATAGCCAACGATACTTTGGATCGGACCAGTGTTTAACGAGGGCTCTCGGTCTTCATCGTAATATATTCCACTTGAGATGTTTGGGCGATTTCATTGTTAGCCTTGCCTTCAAAGTGAGATTTTCTAAGGTGGTACCGATCTTGTCATGAACGGTGAAAAACATGAGTGCATGCTTGTTTAGTTGCATCATTTTTCGGATCAACTTGAACCTCATCTGTTGAAAAAGAATGTGAGTCTTATTAGGAGGAAGCTAGAAAGTATGGGACGAGCAAGACAATATTACTAATTGCGATGAATAACATTACTTACGAGATAAATGGTCAAGGAAGGTGTTAAAGCTGGGTATTGTCTTTCTCATTCCTGTCTTTGGATCCACGTTGGGAGGATCGCGCATGACACCTAACGACAGCGGTTGCCTCGATACTAACTTGGCGACTCTGTAGCATCCGTGGCCTTTTAAACCTGCCTCAAAATGGATCTCCATTCTTCCTCCTTTAGATTTTGTTAATCATCAAGCATTATCACGATGTCTGTTTCCTCTTGCGCCATGGTGCTAGTTCAACAATGAATATGGAAAGTGTTAGTGTACATCAAGCTGTGTGAGTACATATAAAGGAGCATGCAAGCGCAACTTGACTCGGTCGGTACCGTCTTGGTGTTGATGCTCATGAGGTTCATCTGATCTTGCCAAGTCATGTTGTGTCATGATGCTTGAAGTAGTGTTAGGTGTGAAGGCAGCTTGGGAGGCTGGCGATTCGGAGCAAGCGAGCAGTAAATCGGTTGAAGCGGATCTGCAGTGGTGGAGCGGTGATCTGTGTTTGTAGATTTAGCGGTGGACTTGGACCTTCTCTTGCACTATAAGTACCGGCAGAATCTCGGCGCGAGCCTTTCCGTTTCACCCGACGAATATGACACTCCCTACTATATTATTTTCCTTGCTCTTTTGACTTTGCCATGTCAAGCTGTACCCACAACACAAAGAATAAAATCACTCTTGAGAACTCATTGATGCATGATCTGAGAAAAGCAATACTTTGATGTAAGACAACCGTATGAGGATGGAATATGTAAGAAAAATAGGGCGGACATGACATATTCACAGCTACGATGTGCAAACTAAGCGAAGGATTTTCAAGAAAATAGAAGTAATGCAAGCTAGACACCATATGAAAGATGCAACCAATATTACTCTACCTTAAGTTAAAAGTGTCTTGTCATAAGTGGCAATTCAAAAAATTAGAAGCGGTACAACGTAGAAATCAATGCAAGATGCAACCACTATCAAACTGCCATGTTAAAAGCGTCCAATCATGAGTTCTTGATGCGGGATACACAACAGCGATGCTTTGATGTAAGAACATGGTATGATAGATAGATGCGATGTATTCTGAACCTGAGCCATGTCATATGCACATGTATAGCGTATAAACTCAGCAGGTGCAATTTAATCAAAATAGAAGAAATACGAGGCTAGACAACATATGCAACATGAAACCAATTATCACCTTTGTCAACTTAGAGCAAGCACTGCGATGGTGGAGTCACGGAGATGAACTCATCATGTAGACTTGGGACTTCAACTTCATTAGCGATAGCGTGGAAAATCTAGAGAGTCTCTGTTTGCGTCGGTGCGAGTACCACCAACATCCCTAACACTCTTTTCCTTCCTATTTTCGATATTGCCTTATGAAGTCAAAACCACAAGAAGATGAATAAAATTAGCTCTACATAACTGGTTGATGCATGATCTGAGACGAACACTACTTTGATGTAAGGCAAGCGCGCGATGGGGATGGAATATATACAAAAAAAGACAGCGTTTCATATTCACACGTACGATAGGAGGATGGAATATGTATGAAAAAAAAAAGTAAGCGGAAGGCATTTCAACAAAATTAGAAGAAATGAAAGCTAGGCACCATATGAACATGCAACCAATATCACTCTATCGGGTAAAAGTGTCTCGTCGTAAGTGCCATTTCAGAAATTAGAAGCGGTACAAGCTAGAAGACAATGCAAGATGCAACCTACATCACAGTCCCAAGTTAAATGTGTCTTATGGGTAAGTGATGCGTTGCAGGGAATAAGTTGTAAGCTACACAGGATGCAATACAAGCTAGACATCATCGCAACATGGAACCACATATAATAGTGCCAAGTTAGAGCAAGCACACATGATGGTGGAGTAGGGGAGATGTGCTCATCAATCTACACACTCGTTGTTGTCTAGCCTTGTGTTGTCTTGCGAATCTTGTTGGGAGGATGGCTGAGTAGAATATGTAGAGAACCTCCGTTTGAGTTGCTCGGAAGGACCACCATCATCAATGCCTTGCCAATTTCCTTCAGCTTTATTGATTTTGCATTGTGAGGTCATACCGACAAGAAAAGGAATATCATTACGCTCTTGAGAACTCATTCATGCATAATCTTGTGAACACTACTCGATGAAAAGCAAAGTCATGATACGAGGATGGAATATGTATGAAAAAATGGGCGACTTGACATATTCACACCTATGATGTGGTAACTAAGCGAAGGCACTTCAACAAATTAGAAACACTTGCAAGACACCATATGGAAGGTGCAATCAATATCACTCTTGCCAAGTTAAAACTTGTCTCGTCATAGGTGGCGTTCATCAAACTAGAAGCAATACATGCTAGAAATCATATTCAAGGCGCAAACCAATATCACACTGCCAACAAAAGGTGTCCCATCATAAGTGGTGATGCAAGATACACAAGAAGAGTAGTTTCATGTAAGAACATGGTGTGATGAACAGATATAGTATGTACCAAAACAGGAAAGCGTGTCATATTCACATGTATCATGTAAAGCTAAGCGGAATGCAGTTTACACTAATTAGGAACAATCTGAGCTAGACACCATATGCAACATGCAACGGATATCCTGCTTGCCAAGTTAGAGCAAGCACCTTGGATGGTGGAGTAGGGGCGGAGACTTGGACCATGTAATGCACTATCGGTACAAGGAGAATCAGTACAGATGCTCCGTTTACGTTCTTATGAGGACCACCATCATCGCCTTCCTTACTCTTATCTTTCCTCTTTCTTGATTTTGCCTTGTCAAGTCAAACCCACAAGAAAAAGGAATAAAATTTGCTCTTGAACTTATTGATGCATGATCTTGAAGAACACTACTTTCATGTAAGGCAGCGCATGATAGGAGGATGGAATATGTATGAAAAAGCAGGAATGGCGTGACATATTGACATGTATGATGTATAAAGTGTAAACTAAGCACAAGGTGCTTGAACTTATTAGAATCGATGCAAGCTAGAAACCATATGAAAGATGAAACCAATATCACTCGCCAAATTAAAGGGTGCCTAACAAATGTATTTGACCAAATTAGAAGCAATACATGGCATGAGGCTAGAAATAATATGCAATATACAGCGAATAAAGGTGACTCATCATAAGTAATTGATCGGGGATACAGAAGAGGTAGTTTCATGTAAGAACAAGGTTAACACATAGATGTAGTGTGTACCAAAAATAGGAAGGCATGTCATATTCACGGTATAGTGTGTAAACTAAGCGGATGCAATTTACCTAATTAGAAGCATTACAAGCTAGACACCAGTATGCAACATGCAACCACATATCACTGCTTGAAGTTGGAGCAAGCACACAGTGATGGTGGTGTAGGGGAAGTGTTGTCTTGGTGCGGAGCAGCGTTCAATATCTTCATTTAGGCTTCTTTATTTCTTGAGAATCATGGGAGAGGATGAAATTGCATTCTTTATAAGAGTATTGCGTCTCATATTAACCCGGCGTGTATTTGTCTCATCATAAGCGATAGGCTTGAGGATACACAAGAACGATAGTTTGATGTAAGAACATGGTGTGATAGGCAGATGTAGTATGTACCAAAAAGCAGGAAGGCGTGTCATATTCACATGTATAATGTGTAAGCTAAGGAGATGCAATTTAACAAATTAGGAGCATTGATGAGGGATACACAAAGAAAGTAGTTTGATGTAAGAACATGGTTAATAGAAAGGCGTAGTATGTACCAAAAGCAGGAAGGCATGTCATATTCACGGGTATAATGTGTTAACTAAGAGATGCAATTTACCTAATTAGAAGCATTACAAGGTAGACACCATATGCAACATGCAACCACATATCCTGCTTTGCCAAGTAAGAGCAAG
>JAHIAM010001023.1:0-60861 GCA_021605205.1 Aegilops longissima | reverse complement strand
GCCGGTGCATTACAGGTGGATGTACCCTCTAGAGAGGTATGCTACTTTGATTGATTTGTTATTTTTCCACAGTGCATCTAAGTATATGATTTTATTTATTTTTTCCCATTATGCATATAACATTGTTGTTTTATGATGTTCAGATCATTTGTTTGGCTAAAGTCACTTGTGCGCAATAGAGCTTATCTTGAAGGTTCTATTACTGAAGGATATACTGTTGAAGAATGCTTGACCTTTTGTTCAAGATTTCTAGAAGGAACCACACGTTTCACAAGAACATCTAGGAACCCTGATCCTTCAGATAATACAAAGGGCATGTACATGTTTGATAGTGTTGGTGAGCCAATTGGAAAGGCTGTCACTATAGGCCAGTTGGACGATCGGCTTCTAGTTCAAGCACATCGATATGTCTTGCGACACTCTGATGAGCTTGATGATCTCCGTAGGTGTTCTTCAATGTTGTATCCTATTTCTTTTATTTTTCACAAGTTGGAAAAATCATGATGTTATTTGTCTTATTATTACAGAGAATATCTGGACCAAGAGAAGAGGAAACCGGGTAACTTAAATTTGACGGATGATGACAATGAGGATTTGTATTGGTAGACACTTTGCTGACTGGTTGGAACAAAAGGTATAATTCACCTTTAGCATGTTCCTTCATTGTAGTTCCATGTGAACTCAATGTAACCACTCTTACATACAGGTTATACTAGATGATGGACCGGATATCACAGAAAAGATAAGAGCATTAGCCACAAAACCAAGCAAATGCGGGGTGCGCTATAGTGGTTATATAATTAATGGTTTCAGGTTTTCGCGAGACAGGACACGTGACACAAAATAGTGGTGTCGTGAACCTTGCTGAAAATGGCGTGTCCTATTATGGTCGGTGTGGGAGTCCTGGACTAGGGGGTGTCCGGATAGCCGAACTATCATCTTTGGCCGGACTCCAAGACTATGAAGATACAAGATTGAAGACTTCGTCCTGTGTCCGGATGGGACTTTCCTTGGCGTGGAAGGCAAGCTTGGCGATACGGATATGTAGATCTCCTACCATTGTAACCGACTCTGTGTAACCCTAACCTATCCGGTGTCTATATAAACCGAAGGGTTTTAGTCCGTGGGGCGAACAACAATCATACCATAGGCTAGATTCTAGGGTTTAGCCTCCTTGATCTCGTGGTAGATCTACTCTTGTACTACCCATATCATCAATATTAATCAAGCAGGGTAGGGTATTACCTCCATCGAGAGGGCCCGAACCTGGGTAAAAACATCGTGTCCCTTCTCTCCTGTTACCATCCGCCTAGACGCACAGATTCGGGACCCCTACCGAGATCCGCGGTTTGACACCGACATTGGTGCTTTCATTGAGAGTTCCTCTATGTCGTCACCTATAGGCCCGATGGCTCCTTCGATCATCAACAACGACGCGGTCCAGGGTGAGACTTTTCTCCCCGGACAGATCTTCGTATTCGGCGGCTTTGCACTGCGGGCCAATTCGCATGGCCATCTTGAGCAGATCGAAAGCTATGCCCCTGGCCATCAGGTCAGATTTGGAAACTTGAACTATACGGCCAATATTCGCGGAGATTTGATCTTCGACGGATTCGAGCCACAGCCACGCGCGCCGAACTGTCTCGATGGGCACGATCTAGCTCTGCCGCCGAATAGTGTCCTGGAGGCCGCACCAGTACCCGCTCCGACCCTTAATCCGGAGCTGGATTCCCCGATCGAGGACAAGTGGTTGGACACCGCCTCGGGGGCTACGATCTCAACGGCGATTGAGCCGAACTCTATCCTATCGCTGCGAAGACCGTGACTCGGTGCGGACTCCTCTCGGACTTGAACCCTCGCGCCCCCTTGTCGAATCCGATTGGGCGCCGGTCATGGAGTTCACTGCCTCGGAAATCTTTCAGCACTCGCCCTTTGGCGACATCCTGAATTCACTAAAGTCTCTCTCTTTATCCGGAGAGCCCTGGCCGGACTACGGTCGGGAAGGCTGGGATCTTGGACGACGAAGAAATTCAACGCCCACCCACCACCCACTTTGTAGCCACTGCCGATGATTTAACCGACATGCTCGACTTCGACTCGAAGACATCGGCGGTATGGGCGGCGATGCCGGAGACGACCAAGACCCAGCCCTACAGGGCACTGGAAGGCCAGCTCGTCATCGACATATACATGGTGGACATCCCAAAAGATGGGAGCGACAATGGAACAGCGGAGGATGACCCTCAAGAAACAGCCCAAGCGCCGACGGCGTCGTGGCGCCGCTCTAAATCCCGCCACAGCAAAAATGGTGATTCCGGCACGGGAGATAATAACACTCTGGACAGTGCCGAAGACAACCCCCTCCAGCAGGACTCAGCGCAGGAGGAGGGAGAAGCAACTCCGCACAACAGTGCGGCATAAAGAGAGGTAGAGGACGATAATTATGGGCCTCCCTTCGAAGATGAGGCAAGCCTCAACGACGACGAATTTGTCGTCCCGAGGATCCCGCCAACAGGGCGTTTCAAGCGCGGGCTTATGGACACAACAAGCAGCCTCAAGAAAAGCAGCAACAACTTAGAGCTGACCAAGACCTGCTAGCTGGCGGATGGACTGAAGTCCTTGCAGCCAAGAGTATGAACTCGAGCGCCCTCCAAAAGCTACCCCAAACACAGGCCGTTGCCTCGATCGGAGGAGGAAGCACCCAAGTCACCAGCGCCGCGACATGGCAGACCGGCCACCCGTGGCGCGATAGAGAAGCCTTTTGGCCCTCCGCTCAAGCCACACCCGGCGCCGCTCAAAAAGTACCAAGGCACGGGAAAACGCGCCGGCTTGCGAGATATATTTGAGGATAAGGCAAAACATACAAGATCGATCTAAGGATCGCGTGGGCGCCCGACACGTGATGATAACCGTCACGCGGATACAGCAAATCCGGCCGGGCGAACACGATGAACAAAGCTCATATGAGCTACGTCGTGATATAGCCCAATCTGAGAGGCGCCGACACTCACTATGCTTCACGGATGAAGTAATGGATCATCAAATCCACGAGGGCTTCAAACCCGTAAACATCGAATCATACGATGGTACCACAGATCCTGCGGTCTGGATCGAGGACTATCTCCTCCATATCCACATGGCCCACGGTGATGATCTACACGCCATCAAATACCTCCCCCTCAAGCTTAAAGGACCAGCTCGGCATTGGTTTAACAGCTTGCCAGCAGAATCAATTGGTTGTTGGGAGGACCTGGAAGCCGCATTACTTGATAACTTCCAGGGCACATATGTGCGACCACCAGACGCCGATGACCTTAGCCATATAATTCAGCAGCGGAAGAATCGGCGGACAATTCGGACACGGTTCCTAACAAAGAAAAATCAAATCGTTGACTGTCCGGATGCAGAGGCCCTTGCAGCCTTCAAACATAACATCCGCGACGAGTGGCTTGCCCGGCACCTAGGACAGGAAAAGCCGAAATCCATGGCAGCCCTCACAACACTCATGACCCGCTTTTGTGCGGGAGAGGATAGCTGACTAGCTCGTAGTAACAACTTGACCAAAAACCCTGGTAGTTCGGATACCAAGGACAGCAATGGCAGGTCGCGTCGCAACAAGAATAAGCGCCGCATAAACGGCGACAATGATGAAGATACGGCAGTCAATGCCGGATTCAGAGGCTCTAAACCCGGTCAGCGGAAGAAGCCATTCAAAAGAAATACCCAGGGCCTGTCCAACTTGGACCGAATACTCGATCGCTTGTGCCAAATACATGGCACCCCAGAAAAACCAGCCAATCACACCAACAGGAATTGTTGGGTGTTCAAGCAAGCAGGCAAGCTAAGTACTGAACTCAATGACAAGGGGCTGCATAGCGATGACGAGGAAGAGCCCCGGCCACCGAACAATAGAGGACAGAAGGGTTTCCCCCCACAAGTGCGGACGGTGAACATGATATCGCAACCCATATACCCAAAAGGGAGCGGAAGCGTGCGCTAAGGGGCGTATCTGCGATGGAGCCATCGCCCAAGTTCAACCCATGGTCTTCCTGCCCGATCACCTTTGATCGAAGGACCACCCACTAGCATCCGTCCACGGCGGTTTCGCGCATTGGTTCTTGACCCAATTATTGGCGGATTTCACCTCACTAGAGTCCTGATGGATGGCGGCAGCAGCCTGAACCTGCTTTATCGGGATACGGTCGCAAAATGGGCATAGACCCTCAAGGATTAAACCTACAAAGGCGACCTTTAAAGGCATCATACGGTTGTAGAGGCCAATTATGCGGGCTCAGTTACACTCGAAGTGGTCTTGGATCCCGGATAACTTCGAAGTGAAGAGTTAATCTTGACATAGTCCTGTTCCGATGGCTATCACGCCTTTGCTCGGACGAACCGCATTTGCAAAGTTCAATGCGGTCCCGCACTACGCATACCTCAAGCTCAAGATGCCAGGCCCTCGAGGAGTAATCACGGTCAATGGAAACACCGAACGCTCTCTCCGAACGGAGGAGCACCCGGCGGCCCTCGCGGCGGAGGTGCAAAGCAGCCTCTCACAGCAGTTCTCGAGTCCGGCCACTAAACGTCCGGACACTGCCAAGCGCGCTCGGAGTAACCTACAACAAGACCGCCTGGCACGATTCAATCACGCGTAGCAATCCGGCCCCAACCCCAGCCCTCGCGAAATTGCGAAGCCAGTACTACGCATACATAATTACGCTTTGGAGATACCATGGGCATAAGGGGAGGGGCACGACCACGGCACGCCCATAATGCGGCTCAACCTCACCAGGGGCTCCCAATTGTGTCATTCTTTTTCTTTTTTTCTTCTTACTTTCAGGACTCTGTTCTCCAGAAGACCTATCGGGCATTCGCACCGAATAAACGATCAAACATCCAGGGAAGCAGAAAACTGCGTCGAGTGTCCAGGTGGTCTCTACTACGAGCATTATACCTGTTTTACATACCATCCCGCAGCTTATTCCTGGAGGGGGACATGTTAAATAGTCCCATCCCTTGCTTATCACACAATTTGTATCGTTCTGCTTTTATTTGCAGTTTCTTTTTAATAACCAATATATAGCTCTTGCCTATTATTGCCTTTTTTTACCTATATATATGTTCATTTCATGACATGTTGCACCCGTACACTTTGGTACGGCCAATACACAAGGGGCTTAAGTACCCCAAAGATTATGGTGTGATAAGTCCGAACACTTTCACAAGTGTGGCACCCCGAACTTATAGAATTATATGAATCGGCTCCGAATCATGTCTTGGGTCAATAGTTGGGTTTGCCCGGCTCCCGTGTTTTGGTACCTTATGTTCTGTTGTATCGGCTAAGGTAGCACCGGGAGAACCACTGCGATTGTGCCCCGGTTGAGCTGGGTTGAGCACCTCAGTGGAGAAAGCTAAAACTGACCGTCATGATAGGGCGAGAGCCGGTCGCTGTTCGTGAGGTTTTTTCGGGTCCCTAAAGACTTATGCCGCTTAGAGCGAGGAACAGGAATTGTCCGTCCAAGGCGTGGATAGCGCCCCGAACTCGGTCTTCCGAATACTAGGGGCTTCGCCGAAATTTAAAATTATAGAATTCTATGGCTAAGTGAGAGTGTTCAAGCATTATAAGTCCGGTTGCCTTGTTCATTGCGTTGAGCGCCTCCCTCGATGGACCCAAGAATGGGAACAAGATCGCTCAAGTTTATCCCGAACACCCCAGCACTCGTGGCATGGGGGCTGAAGCCAACGACTTGCCATCTCTCAAATTTGATAAACGGCCGCACAGAAGGTAATATTTTAAATTAACAAGCGTTGCTTAGCGCATATGAACAAGTTTTCAGCATACAGGATAACAAATGCGAGTCTATTCAAAAATTACATCTTTGGAGCACTCATCCGCTATACGGCGGGCACCCTTCAGGAGGCCCTCATAGTACATTTCGGGCGTGCGATGCTCCTTGCCCTTCGGTGGCCCGTCCGTCAAAAGCTTCTCCGCATCTAGCTTGCCCCAGTGCAGTTTAGCACGGGCAAGGGCCTGACGGGCACCTTCAATGCAGACGAAGCGCTTGATGACTTCAATCCTTGGACAGGCGTCCCCCAGCCGCCGCACTAAGCCGAAGTAGCTCCCAGGCATGGCTTCCAATGGCCACAGCCGAACTATGAGGCCCTTCATGGCCTGTTCGACGACCTTGTGGAGCTCGACCAGCTGCCTTAGCTGGTCGCTCAGCGGCACCAGACGTTCGGCCTCAGCATACTGAGACCAGAACACCTTCTCCGTCGAGCTCCCCTCCTTGGCACGGTAGAACACGGCAGCATCAGACACACTACGGGGCAGATCTGCGAATGCTCCTGGAGAGCTCCGAATCCGGGTAAGTAATAGGTAATTCACTTTCACATGCTTGATTTGCATAAAGAATGCCTTACCCGCCGCTATCTTCTTTAATGATTCAATTTCTTGGAGGGCTTTTTGGGCCTCAGCCTTAGTAGCTTTGGCACTCTCAAGAACCGAGGCAAGCTCAGACTCTTGGGTCTTCGAGTCACGCTCCAAACCCTCGTGTTTTTTCACGAGAGCCTGGAGCTCTTGCCGTACCTCCGCCAGCTGCGCCTCCCCCTTCTCTCGCTCGGTGCGCTCCGCGGCCACTTTGTTTTCGGCCACGGACACCGCTTCCTTCAGGGTCGCCACCTCGTTCGTGGCCCCTGCAGTACCCATGTTATTCCTGTTATTTTTTGCAACCGAAACCTTTCTATAAGGTATTTCTTGAATAAGGTATTGCTTACCTTCCATGTTCTCGAGATGCTTCTTGGCAAGGCCGAGCTCGTTCTCGGACCGCTCGAGGCTCTGCTTCAATGCATTGACCTCCGCAGTCAGTGCGGCAGAGGTTAGCAGCGCAGCCTGCATTCCCATATTGACATACTTATGTTAGACTCCTGCGTATATCTTTTTAGATCCTTAGTCCGGCTTTTCTTTCCGAACACAGAACTAAGCATCGGGGCTACTGTCTATGCGGTAATATTTTTACATATTCTAAACTTACCTCAAAGCCTGTTAGAAGGCTGGTACAGGCTTCGGTCAACCCGCTCTTGTCGGACTGAACTGTCCGGATCACCGCACTCATAACAGTGCGGTGCTCCTCCTCGATGGAGGCGCTGTTAAGCGCCTCGATGCTATCCGGTGCCTCGGTTGGGCGGAGGACACCAGCGTCTTACCCTTCTTCGAAGGACCGCTTGCGGACTCGGAACCGCTGAAGGTTCCGTCATGGAGTCCGGACGAGGGTCGGGCTTAGAGCCCCTGGGGGTCTCGCCCCCCACGCGCTTGGAGTCCGGGAGGTTGCCTTGCGGCACCTCCTGCGCCACCTCCTCTTGACCAGGCCCCCCTTGGGGCCCCACCTCGGTGTCGTCTGCAGCGTGAGGTGAGGAGGCGGCCGGAAGTGAAGTACTCTCCATTTCCGATGAACCCAGGGACCCGCTCGTCGAGCGGCAAGCTCGCCCTTGGGCGGGCTGCATGATTGTTCGGCATTAGAGAACACTATGCAATGATAAATAAAAAGCCATGGGTATCCGGACACTTACTATCTCGCCAGGGGCTTGGCCCTTGTTGGCCACTCCACCTCGTCGTTGTCGATGTTGCTAGAGAAGTCCGGAGGAAGGGTCCTTCCCTTCTTAGACCCTCCGGCCTCCCCAATTGGGGCGGCCTTCCTTTTCCTCTCCTCCCCCGCTAGGGGAGAGGCTTCTTCTTCCTCTTCCTCGTTCTCCGGAGAAGATTCTGCTTCAGAATCTGACAGCACCTGGCGTCGGGAGCTCCTTCGAGTTCTCGTGGCCTCCTTCTTGGCCTTCTTCACCAGCACCACATGGGGTACCGGAGCCAGCAGCCCCGTCAATTGGGCGTCCGCTGGTTCTTCCGGCAAAGGAGCCGGACAGTTAATCTGTCCGGACGTCTTCAGCCAGTCCTGTCAAAGATTAGGGAGTCTTAGATCCCACATAGAGTCAATCTATGCAAAAAGAGTCCCGTAAAGGGTAAAATAACTTACCTCGCCGGCTTGACGTTGCGAGCTGTATCCGCGATCTTCAGTAGCGGATGAGGGAGCCTCGGCGCCCTTGAACAGCACCTTCCAGGCATCTTCGTACGTAGTGTCGAAGAGCCTTTTTAGAGTTGAGTGCTGTGCCGGATCGAACTCCCACAATTTGAAGGCACGTTGTTGGCATGGGAGAATCCGGCGGATGAGCATCACTTGGATTACGTTGACAAGCCTGAGATTCTTTTCCACCAGGTTTCGGACGCATGTTTGGAAGTCCGAATAGCTCGTCCGAATTCCCCCACGTCAGGCCCGTCTCTTTCCATGATGAGAGCCATGTGGGGAAGCCAGATCTGAACTCGGGGGCCGCCGCCCATTTGGTGTCGCGCGGCTCGGTGATATAGAACCACCCTGATTGCCACCCCTTTATTGTCTCTACGAAGGAGCCCTCGAGCCATAGCACTTTGGCCATCTTGCCAACCATGGCATCTCCACACTCCGCTTGATGGCCGCCCACTACCTTCAGCCTGACATTGAAGATCTTCAGCCATAAGCCGAAGTGGGGCTGGATGCAGAGGAAAGCCTCGCACACGACGATGAACGCCGAGATGTTGAGGATGAAATTCGGGGCCAGATCGTGGAAGTCCAGGCCGTAGTAGAACATGAGCCCCCGGACAAATGGGTGAAGTGGAAAACCTAGTCCGCGGAGGAAGTGGGGGAGAAACACCACCCTCTCATGGGGCCTGGGGGTTGGGATGAGCTTCCCCTCGTCGGGTAGCCGACACGCGATGTCGCCGGACAAGTACCCGGCCTCCCGCAGTCTTGTGACGTGCCCCTCCGTGACGGAGGAGGCCATCCACCTGCCTCCCGCTCCGGACATAGTTGGAGAAGGTTGAGGTGGGGTGTGCGGACTTGGGCGCTGGAGCTCGAGTGTGCGGAAATGGATGAGCAAAGGAGGAAGAAGGCGTAGGTGAAAGAGGTGGATCCTTATCCCCTTATATGGACGGACGAAGCTATGCGTCCCCCGCCAGCCTGGTAAAACTCGCTTATCTCCCAAGCGCCGTAATCAAGGGCGCGGATGGGTTACCCACGTCCGTATTGATGAGAATCCGGAATAAGGGGCACGATCTATGCTTTGATAAGGCGTGCGAAACCGCCTCGCTAAGCGCTGAGGTGGAGCGGTAAAAATGATTCATATAAAGGCCTGGCCGTGGTGTGATGTCACGCCCGCGAATACGTCAGCAGATCTATGAAAGTTATTCTCTCTCTGTAGTATGTGGAACTTGTTTTGCGAGCGGACACTATCCTGGTGTTCAAAACCTTCTATGAAGAATTCGAGGAGGAACCCGCCTTGCAATGCGAAGACAATATTGCGCCGGACTCGTCTTCATTGAAGCCTGGTTCGAGGGCTATTGAGGAGTCTGGACTAGGGGTGTCGGATAGCGAACTATCATCTTTGGCGGACTCCAAGAATATGAAGATACAAGATTGAAGACTTAGTCCCGTGTCTGGATGGGACTTTCCTTGGCGTGGAAGGCAAGCTTGGCGATACGGATATGTAGATGTCCTACCATTGTAACCGACTCTGTGTAACCCTAACCTATCCGGTGTCTATATAAATCGGAGGGTTTTAGTCCGTAGGACGAACAACAATCATACCATAGGCTAGCTTCTAGGGTTTATCATCGTTGATCTCGTGGTAGATCTACTCTTGTACTACCCATATCATCAATATTAATCAAGCAGGAGTAGGGTATTACCTCCATCGAGAGGGCCCAAACCTGGGTAAAAACATCGTGTCCCTTTTCTCCTGTTACCATCCGCCTAGACGCATAGTTCGGGACCCCCTACCTAAGATCCGCCGGTTTTGACACCGACATTCGGTTATCTGACATCTTCGAATTGTGATACAAAGATTACAAGGTGGTCTTCTTTAAATGTGATTGGTATGATGTTCATCACAAAGCTGGTATTATAAGAGATGAGTTTGGATTCACTCATGTGAACTTCTCCCGAAAAATACATACATGGGAGAAGTTAGAGGACGATCCTTTTGTATTTTCTTCCCAAGTGGACCGGGTCTTCTATATCCAAAATCCGAGAAGTGAGAATTGGTGGTGAAATTCAAACCTCGTGATATTTTTGACATGGGTGGAGAAAATGTTCATGAATTTGAAAAAAGTTCACCAATTCAAAGAAATATAATCATGAATGAGTTGTATGGCTGTCCGTTCTTTGAACTAAAAATCAATTTTCTTTGTGCTAAAAATATTCATGACCTTTAAAAACTTTGAGTATTTAAAAAGTTTTGTGAATTGGAAAATGGTTTATGGTTTCAAAGGTTTTTTGCAAAAAAATTGATTTTTCAATTTAAAAAATATTCATGACCTTTAAAAACTTTGAGTATTTGAAAAAGTTTCATGGATTGGAAAATGGTTTATGGTTTCAAATTAGGAACAATTCACAAATTCAATAAATGTTTGTGAACTTGAAATTATTGTGAATTTAAAAAATGTTCCCGGTTTGAAAAAAATATTGACGAATTAAAAAAATTGGGAATTCTAAACAAAAGTTCACAAATTTGGAAGAACCTCGAGAATTTGAAAAAGAAGAAAGAAAGGGAAATAGAAAAAAGAAAGGAAAAATAAATAAAAATTAAAACAAAAGGTAAAAAATAAAAGATAAAGAGAAAAAAGGAAAACCTAGGAAAACATAGTAAAACCTGGCCGAAATAAACCTAAAAAAAGATAAAGATAACCGACTTTAAAAAGCTAACAAAGCTTCTAGATGCTTCCTAGAACCCAACCAAGGAAGCTTTTGGGGGCCTCGAAACCAGGGAGCAAGAGGGGGTTCGTGCTTGTGCTTTAATTGGGCCGGTTATTTGTAACAAAAACAGCATGTCGCGAGATGCTTCAACCGGCCACACCGAGAGCTGGAGATGGTGACGGTGGCCATGCTGGATGCTCGAGCTAGCCACACGGTTTGCTGGAATCGGTGTGGCAGGTTTATTTCGGTTCAACTGCATTTTTTGCTCCAACCGGAGTTGGGTATGGACTACGAACGGGGGCATGAGATGCTGGAAATGAGTGGCGGCGCGGTGCTTCAAGTGAGGTACTACGATTGATCACTCCTACAAGGATAAATGAACACGGGGACTAAGAAGCCTACTCCGGTCGATGTGCCACATTGAAGCAGTGTCGGTCTGTCTGCCCTGGCTATTTAAGCATGACGCAAACGCCGGCCAACAGACATGTTGAGGAGGAGCCCCTCTCCTATGATGAAACTGCCGAGACCAAACTGGACGTCGCATCAAAAAGGAGCCACCCCCTCTGTGACACTCAAAAAAATTTATTTGGTTTTCAACAAAAACTTTGTTGGATTTGAAGAAGGTCATTTAAATCCTTGCAAAACCTCTCTCTCAAAAAAACTTCTCCCTTGGCAAGGATTTTTACTTTTGATATCTCCTTCAACCCTGGTGTTTGGTTATTCAAAACCTTTCTTCTGTTTGTCCCCTCCTCAAATTTATTTTTGGGATTTATTTTATTTTAAAAAGAGAAAGCCCTATGAGTTTTTGGGCTTCTTCCATTTGGAACCATCCATGGTTTTACCATGCCTCATGTGGTAAATCTTCCCAAAACCCCTCCTTCCACTTTGGGGCAATCCAAACATTCTGTTCCTACAAGTCCAACCCATGTTTGGATTTTCATTCATTTATTTTATCTCCCAAAACAATCCTGTCATTTATTTTAAGCCTAGGTGATTTGCAAAGCAAGTACCCAATTCCCTTTTAGTTTTGATATCAAACCAACTCCTCTAAATAGTCTTTAGCACCCAAAACCTAGATCCATCAAGATCCACTCTTCCTTTTTTCAAAATTTTCAAGTTTCAACCTCTGCAAGTTTGGACCGGATTTGTCAAATTTGGTGAAATTCATATATTCTCTTCTCCAAAAATTCTACCAAAATTCAGGCAGCCCCCAGATGCAGTGAGAGGCCACCCCACCAAAAATTAGCCCTAGGAAAATTCCCCATATGCCAAAATCATTTCGTCGAACACCTGGCCTGCATTGTTCCTGTGCACTTCCAGAAAGTTCAGAGATTCAGAGTTTTCTTCAGTGTCGTTTTCGTCAATGACTTGTCACCGATCACCCATGCCCCCTGGCGCGTTGCGCACGGCCCCTTCTCACTGGCCAGAGCACCACACGCCCTCTTGGACGGGTGCAGGTGTCGGTGGCGGCGAGCATCGCCAACGCCGGCAGCCTCTGCGGTGGCAGAGCCACCCGTGGCGGCCAGCGGGAGCCCGTGCCAGCTCGTTACGCCGTTCTGCGCCGCCCAATGCTCCCTTGCCCTCCGCGTGGCCTCGCACACGCCAGCACACCTCGCAGCACCGTCGCTGTGGCCCGGCAAGCACAGGGCGCGCTCTCTGCCGCCGACGGACCCGCGCCGCCCCATTCCGTCGAACCCACCCAGAGCACCTAATCCAAAATCGTTTAGCGCCTAAACGGAACCAGTGGAACTCCATGTTGATGCCCAACGCCCTAAACACCCCGACCAAGCTCTGCGCCGCCCTAACCATCGCCGGAGATCTCCGTTCACGGCCACCGCCTCGGATCGCCTATAAAAGGAAGCCCCGAGCTCATTCTCGAGCACGCACCACCTCTACACCTCACCAACACCCCGCCAGGCCACTAGGAGGACCTCGAGGAGGTCTCCTCCCCCAACTCCGGCCGCCCCGATCCGCCTCGGCCACCACCTCGATCCACTCCGGTGAGCCCATCCCCGGCACCCAAACCTCGTCAGTAACCTCCTCGAGCACCCAGTAAGCTAACCCATGATTTGATTTGACCTTCGCAGCCCTCCCCGACGAGACCCAGCTCCACCCGAGCCGCCGTCCGCCGGAGCCAGGGGCGCCGTCGACGTAGTGCTCGCGACCACCACAACCACTCACCGACGCGGAAGGTCACGCTGAGCACGGAGGTAACACCCGATCCCCCTGCCTCGCCGTGGATCGCCGCCGGCGACCACCGCAGCTCTCGGGCACCGACGAGCTCTGCTTTCCCTGTTTGAAAATTCAAACCTGACAGATGGGGCTCGGCCGTCAGCCTCTCTGTTCTTTTTTTTTTGAACCATTTTCTGAAAACGTATTCGAACAAATCGCTTTCGATCTGAACGTTTTCTGGTCTTTTATGTTCAGCCCCGAGAAGTTTCTATTTCATTAAAGGTCCTGGATTAAAACCCTTATAACTTTTAAACAGAAAAGGATTTTTGAATGATTTTTTTTCTGTCCTCTTTAAAATTTTGTCTAGTTTTTTATCAGATTTATTTGAAAAATATTTGGAATAATTTTGTGCACCTCACGGTATTTATGATAGTGCGTGTATTTCTGTATACCGTAGATACCGGAGGAGGTGACGGAACCGCGAACTTCACCGAGCTAGGCTCTGACTACTCCAAACCAGGCAAGGATGTTTGAACCTTTGATATGATGAGTGTCTTGGCATGTTTGCATTAAGTAGTTCCATGGCATGTTTTTGGAGCATCTCGATGAAGGTTATATTACATGCAAAGTTGAGGCAAGTGAATTTCGATAATCCATAAGTTGTTGGATATGAGTTTGCATGGCCATGAGATGGCATGAGAATGGGTAAGATGGCAATGTTGTAGCATGCCAGTCTTATGCCAGATCGTTTGACCCAGTTTCAACACGAATCAGTCCAGTTCCCGTCCGTTTTCCCTTTCCGTACTACCACATGTTTTCCGCAAGGGATACGGCTTAGTAAGTTGAAAACCCTTTTCCTGGTACACACCAAATCGAGAGGCCGGGATGAGGGTTCCATGGCCCTGGATTAAAGCCTATCATCCGGTCAGGGGGCATGGGTGTTTCCGGTTGGGACCGAGAGGGGGGCACCCCTTAGAGCGCGCGTATATAAATTTGATCCCATGCTATTCGAGAGTGTGATCTCCCCGTCTCAAAGTTTTTCTTGAACGATGTCTAGGGTGGTTCCTGGCATCGTGAGGTGGGATGGGTGTGTACTGGTTAGACGTGTTTCTTCTGAAATACCATAAACGGACTAGTCCTACGTGACTACGGAAATCCGTTGGCTGTGGGTAATTTAGTACAAACTCTGCAGAGTCAAAAATCCTTGAAATCATCTTATCCATGTCCAAGTACTGTGTTTATCTTATCTTGTCAAGTATTAGTCTCGGTGACAGAAACTCCGGAGAACCACATGAGTGTTAAGCCGGTTAAATGTTTATTCCTATGGATGGACTAACCCATTTATTGTCATGTGTTGAATATTTTTCTATGAGCATTATTCTTGCAAGTTTAAAAGATATGAATCATGAATTTAGGCCCTTTCTGCGATGTCACTCAGACGTCCGACTGTTGCACGCATATTATTTACTTTCAATATAAGCCCTTTCTGCGATGTCGCTCAGATGTCCGACTGTGGCACGCATATTATTTACTTTCAATATAAGCCCTTTCTGCGATGTCGCTCAGACGTCCGACTGTGGCACGCTTGTTGTTTTACCTTGGATATAAGCCCTTTCTGTGATGTCGCTCCGACGTCCGACTGTGGCACGTATCTCTATTACTTTCAATGTAAACCCTTTATGTGGTGTCGCTTAGACGCCCGACTGCGGCGTGATTTATTTATTTGTTCACCCTTCGAGGCGTCGCTTGGACACCCGATCGGTTTTCAGTTATTTTTTGGATATCGGGAGGACTACCGCCTGACTTCCTTATTACTATAAAATGTTGTGCAAGTTCATCATTTGAATGTACATTACTAATTGCTCTTGATGCATTCATGCATGCATTTGTTATATCTTATGTCCGAACTGTCTTCCGAGTACTTTCAAAGTACTCACCTGGCTTGTTGATTTGACCAGATGCTGACGAAGGCGATCTCATGGATGAAGAGTTCAATAGCGAGTCTGACACCTAGAGGAGTCCCAGCCAGTCTCGTGCGATCCTGGATTTGGTCACTGTGTTGTATCCGCTTCCGCTACCCAAATAAATGCATCGAGCCTCACCTCGACGCTCGATGAGCCGCTAGTATAGGAGTCATATTATCCACTCCACTGTGTTATTCCACCACCACTTTACCTCGAGTCAGTAGTATGCCACCACACCATTGTGTCATATCCGCCATTATGTTAAATTATTGGCGTGCTTGTAATAATTGGTTGAGCACCCCAGCTCGACCCTGTAATATTTTCTAATACTACTGGATTATTGTATCAAGATTTTGTCTACCAGTCAGGAGGATTTTTTTGCTCGTACTGGACTCAAAAGGTCGGTTTCTCAATAAGCATTTTATTGGAAAACTGGTCGTGACAAGATTGGTACCAGAGTCAGGCTGACTGTAGGAAGCCACTAGATGCGATCGTTAATCGGTTATTAGCATAATAGCGCTAATTCATATTTTTGCAAATGTAGTCAATTTCGGACAGTCAGCATAAATTTATGATCTGACCACTCAGAATTTTTGCCTACTTTTGTAGATGGTAACAACGATGCGAGTCACAGATGTTACGCCAACATGCACGATGGGTTCGTCAAACTTCTCTCCTTCATCGTCCAAGTCGCGATGGGGCCATCTGTGCGCCCAGTCTTCACACTCTCTCAGCACAAGGTCAACGACAGTCTGACCATGCACCAAGCCGCGGTGCAATTCAAGGGAGGCGTGTTGAGTTACGCCGCTTCGGTTCTTGGGAGAGCCATGCCTACGGAGAAGCATGCGATGCAGATGGCAGCCCGTGAGGCGATAGCTCGTCTCGTGGATGTCCTTCCTTTGATGAAGACTTCGTCGTTACGCTACCTTGCATGCCACGTGCCATACACCTGTCACTCGCGTTCTCTTGCCCCGAGGAGAGCGAGGCGAGGCTTTGAGATGCTTATTGAGTATCTCCGGGCTCTGGAGGCAGCCTTCGACAACCTGGTGGACGACCTCGTGGCTGCCCGCATGGACTCAGTCCATGGCTGTGCCGCCAACAGGAGGGAGCTCCTGCACACCGCACCGCCACTGACTTTTGTCTCGTCATCAGCACCTTTTGCACCTACTACTCTCGCCACTGCTCGTCGCCTGCCTACCACAGAGGAGTTCAACCAAGTCATTGCGCCCACTCCAGTTCGTTCTGCACCACACTTTGCGCCCCCTCCTGTTCGTGTTGTTCCGCATAGGATGCCTGCTCCACCAACTCAGCGCAGCGCTTCATGTCTGGAGCCTATTAGCGAGGAGGAGGTTGAGTCCCCAGCCTCATTGAGCCTCACTCTCGGCAGGCCAAGGGAAATCCTTACCATCTCCGACTGAGTACGTTTAGCCACCATGCGATGTACCGACTTGTAAGATATGTTTATATGTACATAGGCTGTGAGAAGTAGCTTGTTTGCGCATCATGTAGGAACTGGGAGAAGTGCACTAGCCTAAATAACATGTCAGGAATATGTACGCATATCCCGAGTGATGTATTGTATAATTACTGCTTGCGTGTAAGGTATGTAATGAGCAGTCCTTCTCCGTGCGCAAACGTTTATTCTCTTGAAAAATCTTGGAGCATTTAAGACTTTTCCCATCTTCATGAATTTATTGACTTTTGCGACTCAATTTCTTTTCTTATGAGTTTTACAAAATTTATCCCCAGAGTGAAAAATGTCTCGTCCTTGGACGCGCTTCATGCCAACTCCGCCAGAGCAAAATTATGGCACACAACCAAGCAACAATTTCACACAGGGGCAGTCAAGTCAACAGGACAGTGAAACAACACTTTCTCAAATGTGCCGTCTTTATGAACAAAGTCAGCAACAACATCAGAAAATGATGAACCAAGTCATTAATATGGGAAATCACCGTGGATAGTATCAGCAGCAATCCAAGTTATCTGAGCTACAGAAGACGCGTCCCCAAACATTTCCTCATACTGACAAACCTCTTGAGGCCAAGGACTGGCTTCGAGACATGGAAAGAAAATTAATTATTGCACAGTGTTCAGATCTTGAGAAAGTGCTATATGCACCACACTATCTCACTGGAGCAACTGCATCGTGGTGGGAAAATTTCCTACACATGCACCCCAGCGAAAATAATATAACACAGGAGGAGTTCAAAGAAGGTTTTAAGTGGGGCACATATTCCTAAAAGTCTCATGAAGATCAAGAAGAGAGAATTTGATGACCTCAAACAAGGACCATGGTATGTCGAGAATAGAATGGTCAGTTTACTATGTTGTCTCGCTTCATACGAGGCGTATGACTGAAAGCAAGAAGATGGAAAAATTCCTAGATGGTGCAGCGCCCGCGCTTAAATGCCAGCTGGTTGTGAACACCTTCCCAGATGTTAAAACGCTGGTGGATAAGGACATTACCTTGGAAAATGAGAGACGCAGCTTGGAGGATTTCCATAGCGAAAAAGGGACCAGACTAATCATGCTCGCAACCACCGAAGCAAGACAGATTTTCAGAAAGGTGGGACACACAAACCCATGACAAACGACTTACGCCCAATCAAGAATTTCCATGCAAGGGACAAGGAGTTCACATACTGACCAGGCGTTACTTGCTACGCTTGTGGAGAAGAAGGGCACTATGCCAAGAAGTGCCCCAAGCCAAGGAACTCGACCCCAAAGCCGAACAACGGTGGCAATAATTCGGCGCCAAAGCGCAACAATTTCAACCCCAATAACAACCACAGGAAGGGTCATCTGAACCACGTGACCAAAGAGGAAGCACAGAATGCCCCAGATATCGTACTCGGTACGTTTCCTGTCAACGCAATACCTGCCATGGTTTTGTTTGATTCTAGAGCTTCTCACTAATTCATTTCGAAAAGTTTTGCCTTGCAAAATAATTTTTCGATGCTTCCCTTGGAAAAATCCGTGATCATCAAGTCCCCTGGGATTAAGCAAGTTACCCAGAGTTATTGCCAAGGTGTGGTTATTGCGTTTGAAGGATTGAAGTTTCACGCTAACCTTATTGTATTGGAAAATAAAGGACTGGATGTCATCTTAGGGATGGATTGGTTAACCACCAACAAAGGTTTTATTGACTGCTTCAACTGGAACGTAATTCTCACCCACCACCACGGGAAGACAATAAAAGTTTCAGCCAAAGAAAAAAAAATATCCCGGCAACCGAGATTGAACAAGGTGGATATTTCTGAATTAAGCAAGGTTCCAGTAGTGTGTGAATTTCCAGACGTATTTCCCGAAGAACTACCAGGCATGCCACCTGACCGAGAGATAGAATTCAGCATTGAGCTAGCACCCAGAACCGCCCCCATATACAAGAAACCATACAGAATGGCACCATCTGAATTGGTAGAACTGAAGAAGCAAATAAAAGAATTACTTGACAAAGGATATATACGAGCCAGCTCCTCACCTTGGGGTTCACCAATATTATTTGCCAAAAAGAAGGATGGAACACTGAAATTGTGCATAGACTATCGAGCACTTAACATGGTCACAATCAAAAATAAATACCCAATGCCAAGGATAAATGATTTATTTGATCAGCTCGCTCAGGCCAAGGTCTTCTCAAAAATTGACTTAAGATCGGGATACCATCAATTAAAAGTACGAACAGAAGATATTCCCAAAACGGCATTCACCTCCAGATACAGGGTTGTATGAGTTCACAGTAATGCCATTTGGACTGACGAACGCCCCCGCATATTTTGTTCACCTCATGAACAAAGTATTTATGAAGTTTATGGACAAGTTTGTTGTGGTATTTATCGACGATATTCTGATATACTCCAAGGCACCAGAAGAGCACGCTGAACATCTCCGAATTGTACTAGGAGAACTCAGGAAACATCAATTGTACGCTAAATTCAGCAAGTTTGAATTTTGGCTCAGGCAAGTAGGTTTTCTGGGCCACGTACTAACCCAAGAAGGTATTGCCGTAGACCCAGAAAAAGTCAAGGCCGTACTTGGCTGGAAACCACCAGCCAGCGTAACGGACGTACGAAGTTTCTTGGGAATGGCAGGATACTACCGAAGATTTATTGAAGGATTCTCCACCATAGCAAAGCCAATGATGCAGCTACTCAAGAAAGACAAGAAGTTTAAATGGACGGAAGCTTGCGAGAAAAGTTTCCAAGAACGAAAAAGGAAATTAACGACAACACCAGTATTAATTGTGCCAAACATACACAAGAATTTTGAGGTGTATTGTGACGCATCCCGGAAGGGCCTCGGATGCGTGTTGATGCAAGAAGGCAAGGTAGTCGCATATGTCTCCAGACAAATTCGCAAGCATGAGGAAAATTATCCTACTCATGACCTGGAGCTAGCAGCAGTTATTCATGCACTCAAGGAATGGAGACACTTTTTACTTGGAAATCGTAGTGAAATATACACGGACCATAAGAGCCTCAAGTATATTTTCACACAACCGGAACTGAATTTACGGAAATGACGCTGGTTGGAATTAGTGAAGGATTATGATGTTGGAATCCACTACCATCCAGGAAAAGCAAATGTAGTGGCAGATGCTTTAAGTCGAAACCCCAGTACGAACAACGACAGCTTACCAAACCTGAGACCTGAATTTCGGTAGGAGTTTGCTAAGCTCAACTTGATGGTGGTCACCCAAGGCAGTTTGCCAAATTTAGAAATACAGCCTACCCTGATAGGAAAGGTTAAAGAGGCTCAGCATGGTCACCCCAGCATTGAAGGCATTAAACGGAAAGTGAGTTTGGGCAAGGCCTCAGAATTCGTTATCGATGAGCAAGGAATATTGTGGTACAGAGATAGACTTTGCGTACCAAATATCGAGGACCTTAAACAGCAAATCTTTGCTGAAGGCCACACCGCCCCGTATTCAATCCATCCTGGAGGAACAAAAATGTACAAGGATATTCAAGAAAATTTTTGGTGGAACGGTCTGAAAAGGGACATAGCCACGTTCATCGCATGTTGTGACTCTTGTCAATGCATCAAGGCGGAGCGCCAGAAACCGGCTGGACTTTTACAGCCAAATAAAATACCCGAGTGGAAATGGGACGAGATTGGAATGGATTTTATTGTTGAGCTACCTCGGTCACGGCACGGAAATGATGCCATATGGGTCATCACTGATGGACTGACTAAAGTAGCACACTTCATCCCCATGAAGACAACCCACACCACTCAGAAGCTTGCCAGGCTTTATCTCTCCCGTATCGTCTGCTTACATGGAGTTCCAAAGACAATAATATCAGACAGAGGCACTCAATTTATCTCCCGATTCTGGGATCACTTACAACAAGCTCTGGGTACTCAACTAGCTTTCAGTACAGCGTACCACCCCGGATGGACCGACAAACTGAATCGTAAACCAAATTCTAGAAGACATCTGAGAGCATGTGTCCTCACTTATGGAACCAATTGGGAGGAAAGCTTGCCGTACGCAGAGTTCGCATACAACAACAGTTACCAGGCCAGCCTGCAAATGGCACCATTTGAAGCTTTGTACGGGCGGAGATGTCATACCCCGCTAAATTGGTCAGAGACCGGAGACAGCCATATCTTCGGCCCAGACCTGCTCAAGGAGGCTGAAGATAAAGTTCAGGTAATTAGGGATCGACTCAAGACAGCCCAAAGTCGATAGAAGAGTTATTACGATCACAAACATCGGGGGGTCAGTTTTGAACCCGGTGAATTTGTGTATCTACGAGTATCTCCTATGAGGGGCCTGCAACGATTCAATATTAAGGGGAAGCTAGCACCAAGATTTATCGGACCATTCTGCATAGTGGCACGAAGAGGCATGGTAGCCTACCAGCTAGACTTACCCGAAGAATTATCCGATGTCAACGACGTGTTCCACGTCTCGCAGTTGAGGAAGTGCGTAAGCAACCCAGACCTCACCTATCGGGAACATCCAGTAAAAATCTTGGAGGAGTCTGAAAGGAGGACCCGACAGAAAACCATCAAGTTTTTCAGAGTTTAGTGGAGCAATCACACCGAGAGTGAAGCCACTTGGGAAAGGGAGGATTTTCTTCGGACAGAGCACCCATACTTATTTGAGGATCAGCTAAAATCTCGGGGACGAGATTTTTCCTAAGGGGGTAGGTGTTGTGACACTCAAATTTTTTTATTTGGTTTTCAACAAAAACTTTGTTGGATTTGAAGAAGGTCATTAAATCCTTCCAAAAACCTCTCTCTCAAAAAAACTTCTCCCTTGGCAAGGATTTTTACTTTTGATATCTCCTTCAACCCTGGTGTTTGGTTATTAAAAACCTTTCTTCTGTTTGTCCCCTTCTCAAATTTATTTTTGGGATTTATTTTTTTTAAAGAGAAAACCCTATGAGTTTTTGGGCTTCTTCCATTTGGAACCATCCATGGTTTTACCATGCCTCATGTGGTAAATCTTCCCAAAACCCCTCCTTCCACTTTGGGGCAATCCAAACATTCTATTCCTACAAGTCCAACCCATGTTTGGATTTTATTTCATTTATTTTATCTCCCAAAACAATTCTGTCATTTATTTTAAGCCTAGGTGATTTGCAAAGGAAGTACCCAATTCCCTTTTAGTTTTGATCTCAAACCAACTCCTCTGGATAGTCTTTAGCACCCACAACCTAGATCCATCAAGATCCACTCTTCCTTTTTTCAAAATTTTCAAGTTTCAACCTCTGCAAGTTTGGACCAGATTTGTCAAATTTGGTGAAATTCATATCTTCTCTTCTCCAAAAATTCTACCAAAATTCTATCAAAATTCAGGCAGCCCCCAGATGCAGTGAGAGGCGACCCCACCAAAAATCAGCCCTAGGAAAATTCCCCACATGCCAAAATCATTTCATCGAACACCTGGCCGGCATTGTTCCTGTGCACTTTCAGAAAGTTCAGAGATTCAGAGTTTTCTTCAATGTCGTTTTCGTCAGTGACTTGTCACCGATCACCCGTGCGCCCTGGCGCGATGCGCATGGCCCCTTCTCCCTGGCCAGAGCACCGCACGCCCTCTAGGACGGGTGCAGGTGTCGGTGGCGGCGAGCATCGCCAACGCCAGCAGCCTCTGCGGTGGTAGAGCCACCAGCGGGAGCCTGTGCCAGCTCGTTACGCTGTTCTGCGCCGCCCAATGCTCCCTTGCCCTCCGCGTGGCCTCGCGCACGCCAGCGCACCTCGCAGCACCGTCGCCGTGGCCCGGCAAGCACAGGGTGCGCTCTCTGCCGCTGACGGGCCCGCGCCGCCCCGTTCCGTTGAACCCACCCAGAGCACCTAATCAAAAAACGTTTAGCGCCTAAACGGAACCAGTGGAACTCCACATTGACGCCCAACCCCTAAACACCCCGACCAAGCTCTGCGCCGCCCTAACCATCGCCGGAGATCTCCGTTCACGGCCACCGCCTCGGATCGCCTATAAAAGGAAGCCCCGAGCTCGTTCTCGAGCACGCACCACCCCTACACCTCACCAGCACCCCGCCAGGCCACTAGGAGGACCTCGAGGAGGTCTCCTCCCCCAACTCCGGCCGCCTCGATCCGCCTCGGCCACCACCTCGATCCACTCCGGTGAGCCCATCCCCGGCACCCAAACCTCGTCAGTAACCTCCTCGAGCACCCAGTAAGCTAACCCATGATTTGATTTGACCTTTGCAGCCCTCCCCGACGAGACCCAGCTTCACCCGAGCCGCCGTCCGCCGGAGCCAGGGCCGCCGTCGACGTAGTGCTCGCTGGCGACCATCACCACCACTCACCGACGCGGAAGGTCACGCTGATCACGGAGGTAACACCCGATACCCCTGCCTCGCCGTGGATCGCCGCCGGCGACCACCGCAGCTCTCGGGCGCCGACGAGCTCTGCTTTCCCTGTTTGAAAATTCAAACCTGACAGGTGGGGCCCGCCCGTCAGCCTCCCTGTTCTTTTTTTTGAACCGTTTTCTGAAAACGTATTCGGGAAAATACGATTTCAGTCTGAAATGTTTTTCTGGTCTTTTCTGGTCAGCCCCCTGAGAAGTTTCTGTTTCTTTACAAAAAGGTCCCTGGATTAAAACCGTTATAAATTTTAAACAGAACAGGATTTTTGAATGATTATTTTTCGTCCTCTTTTAAATTTTGTCTAGTTTTTTATCAGATTTATTTGAAAAATATTTGGAATAATTTTGTGCACCTCACGGTATTTACGATAGTGCTTGTATTTGTGTATACCGTAGATACCGGAGGAGGTGACGGAACCGCGAACTTCGCCGAGCTAGGCTCCGACTACTCCGAACCAGGCAATCATGTTTGAACCTTTGATATGATGAGTGTCTTGGCATGTTTGCATTAAGTAGTTCCATGGCATGTTTTTGGAGCATCTCGATGAAGGTTATATTACATGCAAAGTTGAGGCAAGTGAATTTCGATAATCCATAAGTTGTTGGATATGAGTTTGCATGGCCATGAGATGGCATGAGAATGGGTAAGATGGCAGTGTTGTAGCATGCCAGTCTTATGCCAGACCGTTTGACCCAGTGTCAACATGAATCAGTCCAGTTCCCGTCCGTTTTCCCTTTCCGTACTACCACATGTTTTCCGCAAGGCATACAGCTTAGTAAGTTGCAAACTGTTTTCCGGGTACACATCAAATCGAGAGGCCCGGATGAGGGTTCCATGGCCCTGGATTAAAGCCTATCATCCGGTCAGGGGGTATGGGTGTTTCCGGTAGGGACCGAGAGGGGGGCACCCCTTAGAGCGCGCGTATATAAATTTGATCCCATGCTATTCGAGATTGTGATATCCCCGTCTCAAAGTTTTTCTTGAACGCTGTCTACGGTGATTCCTGGCATCGTGAGGTGGGATGGGTGTGTACTGGTTAGACGTGTTTCTTATGAAATACCGTAAACGGGACTAGTCCTACGTGACTATGGAAATCCGTTGGCTGTGGGTAATTTAGTACAAACTCTGCAGAGTCAAAAATCCTTGAAATCATCTTATCCATGTCCAAGTACCGTGTTTATCTTAACTTGTCAAGTATCAGTCTCGGTGACAGAAACTCCGGAGAACCACATGAGTGTTAAGCCTGGTTAAATGTTTATTCCTATGGCTGGACTAACCCGTTTATTGTCATGTGTTGAATATTTTTCTATGAGCATTATTCTTGCAAGTTTAACAGATATGAATCATGAATTTAGGCCCTTTCTGCGATGTCGCTCAGATGTCCGACTGTGGCACACATATTATTTACTTTCAATATAAGCCCTTTCTGCGATGTCGCTCAGACGTTTGACTGTGGCACGCATATTATTTACTTTCAATATAAGCCCTTTCTGCGATGTCGCTCAGACGTCTGACTGTGGCACGCTTGTTGTTTTACCTTGGATATAAGCCCTTTCTGTGATGTCGCTCCGACGTCCGACTGTGGCACGTATCTCTATTACTTTCAATGTAAGCCCTTTATGTGGTGTCGCTTAGACGCCCGACTGCGGCGTGACTTATTTATTTGTTCACCCTTCTAGGCGTCGCTTCAGACACCCGATCGGTTTTCAGTTATTTTTTGGATATCGGGAGGACTACCGCCTGACTTCCTTATTACTATAAAATGTTGTGCAAGTTCACCATTTGAATGTAGATTACTAATTGCTCTTGACCCATTCATGCATGCATTTGTTATATCTTATGTCCGAACTGTCTTGCGAGTACTTTCAAAGTACTCACCTGGCTTGTTGATTTGGCCAGATGCTGACGAAGGCGATCTCATGGATGAAGAGTTCAATAGCGAGTCCGACGCCTAGAGGAGTCCCAGTCAGTCTCGTGCGACCCTAGATTTGGTAACTGTGTTGTATCCGCTTCCGCTACCCAAATAAATTCATCGAACCTCACCTCGACGCTCGATGAGCCGCCAGTATAGGAGTCATATTATCCACTCCACTGTGTTATTCCACCACCACTTTACCTCGAGTCAGTAGTATGCCACCACACCATTGTGTCATATCCGCCATTATGTTTAATTATTGGCGTGCTTGTAATAATTGGTTGAGCACCCCAGCTCGACCCTGTAATATTTTCTAATACTACTGGCTTATTGTATCAAGATTTTGTCTACCAGTCAGGAGGATTTTTTCCTCGTACTGGACTCAAAAGGTCGGTTTCTCAATAAGCATTTTATTGGAAAACCGGTCGTGACACCCTCGCGCAACACGTTTGACTGTTTCTACCAACTGGCGTCACCACCGCGCCGCAACTGGCATGACAAGGTCGTGAAGGAGGAGGAGCCCTCCCGGACGCCTCCTCCATTACCTCTACATGGCGACGAGACATCATCACCCAGCACCCTGACGTGGGTCAAGAGTATGGCTCAGGAGAAAGGAGCGGCAGGAGTGGCGCAATACTGGGCCTCGTTTGCCACATTAGACGCCGACACCGGGGAGATGCCGACGCCGCAACAGTGACCAGCTGGTCTAGATCGGCTTGGAGGAGATGCTGCACGCTGCCGCCCCTGTCGTCGGCAAGGCAAGGGCTAGGTGAAGGGATGACACGGCGGGGCGGCGTCCGCAGTCGACACGGCATCACGCGGAGGAGGGGCAAGCCCAACTTCGATCCACCACTGCCTTTATTATTTTTATTAAAGCTATATAAAAAATACTTGGAACATATATTACCCAATGAAGTTTCATATTTTTTCAAATACGGATTTATCCAATAAATGATACACCTAAAAACATTTTGACGCTAAAATGTTTTATTTACCGTGTGAAAGACTTCCCACGTCTCTGCTATTTTTTCTCCCCCTCCATCTTCTCCACCTCCCCATTATCCAACCTACCCCAATGTGCCGCCATTCCCGCACACCGCGCGGTGGCAGCCTTCGTCGCTAGCTCCGCCCGCCGCCGCTAGCTCCACCTGCCGACGACTCCCTTCTTCCTCCATCAACAAGGTCGCTAGTTGGAACCTCGTCGGCGTCCGTCGTCCTCACAGCCACGAAGCCGCATCCGTGCCGATCTCTCAGCCTTCACACGAAGCTGCGCCTGTCCATCCTGTACACCGCCCACCAAGCAGCTCTTGCCTCCATCTAGGATCTTCAGCCTCCACCACGTCAAGCAGGTGATCCCTCCATACATTCAGAGAAGTATGCTTCAGTAGTACAATAGGTAAGGTAACCCACTAGTATGCACTCTAATTTTTTATTGAATTGCTTGCTTGCCTATAAATCAATTCCTTTTTAGGTAAAATAGTTGCAGTTTTACCATCTCGACCCTCAAGGTCAGATATAGGACTTAGAACCCAGCAACCTGATTCCTTTACTTTCTGCATGCATACAGCGAGATATCCCTATACTACTGAAGAATACTTCTATTAATTTGGTACAGAGAAGTATGTGTTCATACTAGTGGGTTACCTACTGTACTACTGAATTATACTTCTCTGAATATATCCTTTGCCCAAAATAATTGTAAACTTCCAAGCTACTGCTACTCATGATAAAAAGTACAGTATGTTATGTAAACTAAGTGTCCATATGCTTAGTATTTTATAAATTTGGTTCCAAGAAATTTGTGAAATCATATGCAGGACCTTGACATATGCTTTGATGCTTGACCTTAACATATGATTTTAACATTGTTTGGTAAAGGTATCATGTCGACGGCTTCAAAGCCTAAACATCCCAGAGCAAGCTTCTGAAAGTGTACAACCAGATGAAGAAAATTTACAAGGCCCTCCAGAGATTGATGATCTAGTACCAAAAAAGCCTCCTGAATCTGCTAGGCAAATAAAAATAATTTGTAAGCTCAATTTTGTTTTTCAAACTCATATCTAGTATGATGTATATGGTCCAGTTATATGCCACTGTGATACTCTTGCATGCATGGCCAAATGGAGATGTGCGACAGATTATAGGGGAATTCCGAGGTAAAAAATTATCGGAATTATGTGGGGGGAAGATAATTGTGGAGACTGACGGAAGTGGAATTCCAAATGGAAGGTCGGCTGCCATGCTCGGTCAGCATCTTACCTGGCTTCCAGAAAACTCAACATTGGCACCATTGCATATTCCAAGATGGGACAATGAATAGCACTGTTCAAGACTGTTCATTTCACATTGCTGATTGTCAATTTTAATATTTGAAGGAGAAATTTATCTACCCCAATGAGACTAGAAAACTTACGAGAGACTGGATCCTATTGAATATTAACAAAAAAATGGAGAGTGTATAAGTCTTGTTTGAAGAGTAAATATTTCAAGCGTGACAAGAAGTCTTTGGCTGAAATTGTAGCAGCTGTTCCCAAAGGTGTTAATGAACATCAATGGGGTACTCTTGTTGGGTTTTGGTGCCAGGATTCACACATGGTAATGTGTTATATTCTCATACTTAATCTGGTGTACATAACTACTTTGGTGACATTAATATTGACTATATGTGTTGTTTTCCCAGAAATTATGTGAAAAGAACACCGTGTGTGCAAAGAAGCAGAAGACTCCACATACAACCGGGAGAAAAAGCCATGCTAGGCTCAAAAAAGAGATGGTAAAACTTTTTGTTTCTAAAGATGGATCAGAAAATGTGAAGAAAACTGAACATGTTCTGACAGAAACAGAAAATTCTTATTTACTTTGTTGAACAGGAAATTAAGAGCAATCGAAAGGTTAGCAAGATTGAACTATGGGATGAAGCTCATAAGCAGAAGAAGGACGGTGAATACAAAAATGTGACTACAAAGATAGTGATGGTATACTTCTACTTGTGATTAAAGTAATTGTTTTAATTTAAAACTACTTAGTATAATGAGATGTTTGTGTTTATTTAGATAGGAGAAACTGGAAGAAAGAAAGAAAGGTAACAACGGGATACTTTCATTTAGTGATTATAAAGAAGTATTTAAAAGTGTGCATGGGGAAGAGGCAAAAAAACTTCGAGGGTATTATGGTGGTAAGTATTGGAGCGAAATAAAAGTTTCTCAGGGACTGACTTTTGTTCAGCATCCTGAGAAAGAAGGAAATGTTCAATTTAGACTGCAGGCACTAGGAGATGATGTAGAGAATGTGACAGATGAGTTGGCTATGATCTGTTCATTCCTGAAGAGAAAATTCCCCACAGAGGATTTGAGAAATGAATTTGTAACCGCGGGAAGTGATGAAGTTAGTATCTAAACCACACCTCTTTCTGCAAAGATAAAAATATGAGTATTAATATATTGTTATCCTGTTCTTGTTTCAGGTTGATCTCAATGAAAGAGTTGTTGGCAGTGATCTCCCAAATGAATCACATAACGAAGCTGAAGAATATGCTCGATTGAGTGCTATGCAGGTGATGTAATAGTTTCTTCACTAATAAATATTCTACTTCATTCTCATACTTAAACAATTGTTCATCATAAGTTGCAGGAACTACATCCTAGCGATTGTGCGTGAACCAAAGAGTGTTACACCGGTTTATCGTTACCACAAGAAAAAATGATTGCTAAGGTGTGTGCATAAATTTCTGCTTTGTTATACTTGGACCCTGTTTTGATTGAAACGGGCCAGTTTTGAAGAGGTCAATTAAGTGTTTGTGCAAGAGTATGTGTGTGTGATTGTGTACAAGTGAGTCTAGTGAGAACAAGAGAAAAGGAAAGTGTTTGCACTTCTACTTGTGTGTGAACAAGAGAAAGGCAGCTGTACTGAATATAGCTTAATCAAATCTGAATATAACTGAACATAGTTTGGACATTTCAGAGCATCGTACTGAATTTAGTTGAACATAGTTTGAACCCAATTTAGATGAAAATAGTCTAAACATATTCTCAGCCCAATTTAGTTGAACATAGTCTGACAAAGTACTAAATGGGAAAGGGAAATAGTACTGAATAGAGCTTACAATCAACGACAAACATGAATTCTCACATGGTTTGACATAAGAACAGACAGCAGCAAATAAGCCATTCATAAGAACAGACAACAGCAAATAAGCCTCTGAAGCTTCGTTTGCAGCATCTGGATCTTCATTTGCAGCTTCTAGATCTTCATTTGCATGCTGATTTGAGTTACCTATAGTGATTGCGAGACAATCAGTAGGTGCAGAACTAGCGACCACCGCTGTTGCCAGGCCTCACTGCCTGCCGCTGCCGCCCATGAGGGACTCACCGCTACCGCCGCCGCTCTGTTTAGGGTTCATGAATGGGAAAGGGGATTGAGAGAATGTGAGAGCGAGAGTCGACAGGTGCCCGTTTTAGGAAAAACCAGGCCATGTGGTTCTTTTTAGTCAAAATAGGGTCACATCACTGTAAAACCACCTTAAACCATATTAGTGATGAAAAGTATCCAGTTTAGATAGTTGAGGGACTAACTTTTGGTGGTTTTGAAGTTGAGGGACGATTTCTCAACTTTGGGAAGAGTTCGAGGACGAAAAATACTTATCCGTATTAGAAATACCTACATTTTGTATAAGTTTACTTACAACTGAACTAAACCTCAATTGTAGAAAGCACACATTGAAAAGTTTGATAGGGCCAATCAAGGATGTGCAGAATCAACTTCGCCGGACAAGCAGATCACTACCCAGGAATTGCATCCTAGTTTTTCTGTGAGAACCAAAGAGGGTTACACTGATTTATCTTTACTACACATGGTTGCTAAGGTGTGTGCGTGGGCATAATTTTTTTACTTCATTATCAACCAATGCCTATGATTGTGTATGTTTATGTCGTACTGGACTGAACCTCAAATGTAGAAGGCACACATTGAAATGTTTGAAAAGGACAATCAAGGCCGCGCAGAATCAACCAAAGAGGGTTACACCAATGAAGGAAGTGCAGAATTAACTTTGCCGGATAAGCAGATTACTGCCCAGGAATTGCATCCTAGCTTTTCTTCGAGAACCAAAGAGGATTACACTGGTTCATCTTTACCAAACATGGTTTCTAAGGTGTGTCTCTATGCATAAACTTCTGATTCTTTGTCAAACAGTGTCTATGTTTTGTGTATGTTTACTTACAACTGAACTAAACCTCAACTGTAGAAAGCGCACATTGAAAAAATTGATAGGATAAATCAAGGTTGTGCAGAATCAACTTTACTGGACAAGACTAACTAGGAATTGCATCCTAGCAATTGCGCAAGAACCAAAGAGGGTTGCACTAGTTTATTTTCACCACATGAACACACAGTTGCTATGGTGCGTGTGCATGCGCGCATAAATTTCTGCTATGTTATCAAACAATGTCTATGTTTTCTATAAGTGTACCTACAACTAAATTGAACATCAACTGTAGAAAGCACATGATGGTCCTGAAGCAAAGCATTGTCATGCTGAAAATAACAATGCGACCAAGCAAGGTGGTCCTGAACCAAGTGTACAACTTCATCGCATCACTAAGCAGGTATATTATATATATCTGAATGACAATGGTTAGAATAGTTATTTGGTCTAATTCCATGTGCAATCGTCCCTTTCTGTGTAAAGTGAAATCTTCCATGGTTTGTGATAATGAATGTTTCATTTCTTGAAAAAATAGGATAAAATGAAAGTCTTCTTGGTTTCATTGAACCCGAGATGCAAAGATAAATTTGTGGCCGGAGGAACTTTAGTGAGTAGAGATATGACATACGTGGTTGGAGGAAACATGCTTGGAGAGAAATATGTAGCGGTCTCTGTTTGTGTTGTTTCAAAACATGGAGATCAGACACTGGTAGACCATATGGAAAATAGCAAACAGTAAGGGATGCTATTGGTCATGTTATTGCGTGGCCTCTATCACATGTAGGTTCACTTCCATGCAATCATCGTATGCTCCAATGTGCGTGCTTAAGGCTTTTTATTTATGAAGGATCTTTGTGATTTTTAGGTTAAAAAACCAAAATTAACCATTCCTACACAACCTCAAAACAAGCCACCAAACACTGGTATGGTACATCATCAAAACACATTTCTTCTCACAATAGTCCTAAAGCTATGTTCTAATTTTTTCTCTGTTATCTTTCTTTTTCAGGGTAGCTCAAGATTTAGAAAAGGAGTGCATTGCAGGAGCCAGGAGCAACTATAGAAGAATTAGTCTTTAGATGGACAAATATTATGTTATATATATAGATTTTAGCTTTATAGGACTTAGTTCAAGTTTGTATGATCTCTTCTTAATTATTTGCATATTTTATATGAAGATCTTATTTGATTCAGTTGTGAACCTAAGGTGTTTGTTCCTACTACATGAAATTGTACGAATGGGATGGTTGTGTATACAGTCGATGATATGGGTGGATCCCTTCATATAATGATATTTGTTCCATATGAATGCCATTGGTGATATGGGTGGATGTTGTTATATACAATATTTCTTGATCATTCTGCACAAGCATATGGCATGATAAAGTTACTGGATTTGAAATGGCGAACTACAAATTTGGAATAAATCAAATATTATATAAATTCAAATTTTACATGGTTATGTATATTTAGAGACGAATATAACGTCTGTACATAGAGTGTATAGGAATGGGCCTAGGGCCTGTTAGTAGAGACGTACGAGCGCGCCTAACAAAACGACTCTACATATCAGAGACGCTTTTGAACGTCCAAATATAGCGTGTCATATCTAGAGACGCATTTGGACGTCCTAATATAGCGTCTCATGCCATGTACAGAAGCTTAGACAGCGTGTCTATATGTTTTGAGACGGTCCGTGGGGAGACGCTCCAAAGAAGCTTTACTAAGTCGACTCTACGATTGCCTAGAGATGAAATAACAAGTCTCTAGCTTTGGAATATGACGTCTCTACATGCAGTTTTTGTTGTAGTCGAACTAAACCTCATCTACGAGGATACACTCCATAAGATGGAAATAGACAGAAGCCGCATCAAGCAAAGCAGCACGACCTTCCAGGGAATCATTCCCAGTCGGGAGGTGCGGTGTGCGGGAAAAATCACACTTGATGTGGTATTTGGCACGCTGGAGAATTATCGGTCCGAAGAAATAACTTTCCAAGTGGCCCCTTTCAACAGCGGATATCACTCCCTCTTGGGGCGAGAGGCATTTACACGCTTCCAAGCTGTACCTCATTACGGGTACATGAAGCTTAAGATGCCCGGGCCCAACGGCATAATCACTCTCGCCAGTAATCTGGACATAACACTTAGCGCCGAAAATAATACCGCATCCCTGGCCCTTGAGGCATTATCTGAAGCCCTCGCAGCCGAAGAGTTAACCGCACTGTGCTCCATGGTGGACTAGGACGATGTGATCCTAGACAAACACCCCAAAGCCACCTCCTTCAAGCCAGCGGAAGAGATAGTCAAATTCCAGGTCCATCCAACGGACCCGAAAAAGACAACATCTATTGGGGCGCAACTAGACCCAACGGTCGACACCGCGCTACGGGATTTTCTTCGCGAAAACTGGGACATATTAGCCTGGCATCCTTCTGATATGCTAGGAATCCCGCGCAAGCTGGCCAAACACAACCTTAACATATTAAAGGGATATAAACCAGTCAAACAGACACCGCGACGCTTTTCCGAGCCAAAACGCCAAGCCATGGGAGAGGAGCTAGCCAAGCTAATCGAGGCCGGATTCATTAGAGAAATAAAACACTCGGACTGGCTGGCAAACCTGGTGATGGTACCAAAGAAGGATAAATCCTGGCGCCTGTGCGTCGATTTCAAAGACCTCAATAAGGATTGCCCTAAGGATCCCTTTCCCCTCGCTCGCATTGACCAAATCATTGACGCCACCGCAGACACGACTCACTGTGTTTTCTCGACGCATATTCCGGATACCATCAAATCAAAATGAAGGAGTCCGATCAAGCTGCAACAACATTCATTACCCCATATGGGCCATTCTGCTTCAACACCATGCTCTTCGGGTTCAAGAACGCTGGCGCCACATATCAACACATGATTCATACATGCCCGGAGAAACAGATCGGAAAGACAATTGAAGCTTATGTGGACGATGTCTTCATCAAAACTAGGCACGTCGAAACACTAATAGACGATTTACGTCTCACATTTGACAACCTCCGCGCGTATGACATTAAGCTCAATCCGGAAAAGTGTGTTTTCAGCATCCTCGCTGGAAAACTGCTGGGCTTCATTGTTTCCAATAGAGGAATTGAAGCAAATCCAGCCAAAATCCGAGCTATGTCACAATTGGCTACGCCAACAGACCTTAAACAAGTCCAAAAACTCACAGGTTGCATGGAAGCTCTAAGCCGCTTTACCTACAGATTGGGAGAAAAAGCACTTCCACTCTGTCGACTTCTACGGTGAACCAATCACTTCGAGTGGACGGACGTGGCAACAACCGGACTGGAGGAAATAAAAACCCTTCTAGCAAGCAACCCAATCCTGGCCACGCCAAATGTCGGTGAACCCATGTTACTATACATATCAGCAACACATCAGGTGGTGAGTGTCGTACTCGTCGTTGAACGAGAACAGGACAGACAAAAATTCCTGCTTCAGAAGCCAGTATACTACGTATCCACTGTCCTTACACCATGCAAATCCTAGTACCATCATTATCAAAAGATAGCATACACGGTCTTCATGGCATTCCAAAAGCTATGACACTACTTCTAGGAGTGCTCGATCACGGTGGCTTCCGAAGTACCACTCAACGACATAATAAACAACCGCGATGCCACGGGCCGGATTGCCAAACGGGCCATTGAGCTCCTTCCATTTGATATTACATACAAACCACGTCGAGCTATTAAATCCCAAGTACTGGCTAACTTCGTCGCGAATGGACAGAGGTCGAACTCCCTAAAGAGTACGGCTCATATTCCAGTTGGGTTATGTATTTCGATGGCTCCAAAATGCTGGCAGGGCTAGGAGCGGGCATCGTTTTAATGTCCCCCACTGGAGACGCCATTCAGTATGTACTCCAAATACTATACACAGACTCCAATAACGCAGCCGAATATGAAGCCTTATTGCATGGTCTCTGGATGGCTGTCCCCATGGGCATACAGCGTCTGGAAGTGCGCGGGGACTCAAACCTTGCAATATCTCAAATAAATGGAGACTTTGATGCCAAAGATCCGAAGATGGCAGCTTATCGTAATGCCATCCTAAAAATGTCAGCTCGGTTCGAGGGGCTCGAGTTCCATCACGTGGCCCGAGAAAGTGATCAACCGGCGGACGTTCTTGCTCGTATCGGCGCCAAGCGCGACCCCATCCCACCAAATATATTTGTGGAAAGGCTTTTTAAGCCATCCGTGGTGTGGCAGGTGGAAAGTGTTGGAAATATGCCCTAGAGGCAATAATAAATTGGTTATTATTATATTTCCTTGTTCATGATAATCGTTTATTATCCATGCTATAATTGTATTGATAGGAAACTCAGATACATGTGTGGATACATAGACAACACCATGTCCCTAGTAAGCCTCTAGTTGACTAGCTCGTTGATCAACAGATGGTTACGGTTTCCTGACCATGGACATTGGATGTCGTTGATAACGGGATCACATCATTTGGAGAATGATGTGATGGACAAGACCCAATCCTAAGCCTAGCACAAAGATCGTGTAGTTTGTATGCTAAAGCTTTTCTAGTGTCAAGTATCTTTTCCTTAGACCATGAGATTGTGCAACTCCGGATACCGTAGGAATGCTTTGGGTGTACCAAACGTCACAACGAATCGGGTGGCTATAAAGGTGCACTACAGGTATCTCCGAAAGTGTCTGTTGGGTTGGCACAAATCGAGACTGGGATTTGTCACTCTGTGTAAACGGAGAGGTATCTCTGGGCCCACTCGGTAGGACATCATCATAATATGCACAATGTGACCAAGTGGTTGATCACGGGATGATGTGTTACGGAACGAGTAAAGAGACTTGCCGGTAACGAGATTGAACAAGGTATCGGTATACCGACGATCGAATCTCGGGCAAGTACAATACCGTTAGACAAAGGGAATTGTATACGGGATCGATTGAGTCCTTGACATCGTGGTTCATCCGATGAGATCATCGCGGAACATGTAGGAGCCAACATGGGTATCCAGATCCGCTGTTGGTTATTGACCGGAGAACGTCTCGGTCATGTTCGCATGGTTCCCGAACCCGTAGGGTCTACACATAAGGTTCGATGGCGCTAGGGTTATAGGGAATAGATATCGTGGTTAGCGAATGTTGTTCGAGTCCGGATGAGATCCCGGACGTCACGAGGAGTTCCGGAATGGTTCGGAGGTAAAGATTTATATATGGAAGTCCTATTTTGGCCACCAAAAATGTTCGGATTTTTCGGTATTGTACCGGGAAGGTTCTAGAAGGTTCCGGAGTGGGGCCCACCTGCATGGGGGGACCCACATGAACGTGGGTAGTGGGGGCAACGCCCCAATGCACTTGGAGGGCAAGAAATAATCCCCCTCCACCCCTATATATAGTGGGGAGGCGCATGGGAGCTGCACCCTTGCCCCTGGCGCAGCCCTCCCCCTCTCCCAAGTCCTCCTCTCCCGCGGTGCTTGGCGAAGCCCTGCAGGATTGCCACGCTCCTCTATCACCACCACACTGTTGTGCTGCTGCTGGATTGAGTCTTCCCCAACCTCTCCCTCTCTCCTTGCTGGATCAAGGCATGGGAGACGTCACCGGGCTGTACGTGTGTTAAACGCGGAGGTGCCGTCCGTTCGGCACAAGGATCTCCGGTGATTTGGATCACGACGAGTACGACTCCTTCAACCCTGTTCTCTTGAACGCTTCCGCTTAGCGATCTACAAGGGTATGTAGATGCACTCTCCTTCCCCTCGTTGCTAGTTTCTCCATAGATTGATCTTGGTGACACGTAGGAAAATTTTGAATTTCTGCTACGTTCCCCAACAGTGGCATCATGAGCTAAGTCTATTGCGTAGATTCTTTGCACGAGTAGAACACAAAGTAGTTGTGGGTGTTGATTTTGTTCAATATGCTTACCGTTACTAGTCCAATCTTGATTCGGCGGCATTGTGGGATGAAGCGGCCCGGACCAACCTTACACGTACACTTACGTGAGACAGGTTCCACCGACTGACATGCACTTATTGCATAAGGTGGCTAGCGGGTGCCAGTCTCTCCCACTTTAGTCGGATCGGATTCGATGAAAAGGGTCCTTATGAAGGGTAAATAGCAATTGACATATCACGTTGTGGTTTTGCGTAGATAAGAAACGTTCCTGCTAGAAACCCATAGCAGCCACGTAAAACATGCAAACAACAATTAGAGGACGTCTAACTTGTTTTTGCAGGGTATGCTATGTGATGTGATATGGCCAAGAAGAATGTGATGAATGATATGTGATGTATGAGATTGATCATGTCCTTGTAATAGGAATCACGACTTGCATGTCAATGAGTATGACAACCGGCAGGAGCCATAGGAGTTGTCTTTATTTATTGTATGACCTGCGTGTCATTGAACAACGCCATGTAATTACTTTACTTTATTGCTAATCGGTAGCCATAGTAGTAGAAGTAATAATTTGGCGAGACAACTTCATGGAGACACAATGATGGAGATCATGATGATGGAGATCATGGTGTCATGCCGGTGACGATGATGATCGTGGAGCCCCGAAGATGGAGATCAAGAGGAGCAATATGATATTGGCCATATCATGTCACTATTTGATTGCATGTGATGTTTGTCATGTTTATACATCTTATTTGCTTAGTACGACGGTAGTAAATAAGATGATCCTCATTAAAATTTCAAGAAAGTGTTCCCCTAACTGTGCACCGTTATGAAAGTTCGTTGTTTGAAGCACCACGTGATGATCGGGTGTGATAGATTCTTACATTCACATACAACGGGTGGAAGCCAGATTTACACACGCGAAACACTTAGGTTAACTTGACGAGCCTAGCATGTACAGACATGACCTCGGAACACAAGAGACCGAAAGGTCGAGCATGAGTCGTATGGAGGATATGATCAACATAAAGACGTTCACCGATGATGACTAGTCCGTCTCACGTGATGATCGGACACGGCCTAGTTGACTCGGATCATGTAATCACTTAGATGACTAGAGGGATGTCTATCTGAGTGGGAGTTCATGAGATGAACTTAATTATCCTGAACATAGTCAAAAGATCTTTGCAAATTATGTCGTAAGCTCGCGCTTTAGTTCCACTGTTTAGATATGTTCCTAGAGAAAATATAGTTGAAAGTTGACAGTAGCGATTATGCGGACAGAAAAAAGCTTATGTCCTTAATGCACCGCTCAGTGTGCTGAACCCCAAACGTCGTCTGTGGATGTTGCGAACATCGGACATACACGTTTTGATAACTACATGATAGTCCAGTTAAACATGTTTAGAGTTGAGGCACCAAAGACGTTTTTCGAAACGTCGCGGAACATATGAGATGTTTCGAGGGATGAAATTGGGATTTCAGGATCGTGCCCACATCAAGAGGTATAAGACCTCCGACGATTTTCTTAGCCTGCAAACTAAGGGAGAAAAGCTCAATCGTTGAGCTTGTGCTCAGATTGTCTGAGTGCAACAATCACTTGAATCGAGTGGGAGTTGATCTTCCAGAGATAGTGATGTTTCTCCAAAGTCATTGCCACCAAGCTGCTAGAGCTTCGTGATGAACTATAAGAAATCAGGGATAAATATGATGATCCTTGAGATATTCGCGATGTTTGACACCACGAAAGTAGGAATCAAGAAGGAGCATCAATTGTTGATGGTTGGTGAAACCACTAGTTTCAAGAAGGGCAAGGGCAAGAAGGGATACTTCATGAAACAGCAAATCAGCTGCTGCTCTAATGAAGAAACCCAAGGTTGAACCCAAACCCGAGACTAAGTGCTTTGGTAATAAGGGGAACAGCCACTGGAGCAGAATTACCGTAGATACTTGGTAGATGAGAAGGCTGGCAAGGTCGATAGAAGTATATTGGATATACATTAAGTTATTGTGTACTTTACTAGTACTCCTAGTAGCACCAGGGTATTAGATACCGGTTCGGTTGCTAAGTGTTAGTAACTCGAAATAAAAGGCTACGGAATAAACGGAGACTAGCTAAAGGTGAGCTGACGATATGTGTTGGAAGTGTTTCCAAGTTTGATGTGATCAAACATCGCACGCTCCCTCTACCATCAAGATTAGTATTAAACCAGAATAATTGTCATTTGGTGTTTGCGTTGAGCATAGACATGATTGGATTATGTCTATCACAATACGATTATTCATTTAAGGAGAATAATGGTTACTCTATTTATTTGAATAATACCTTCAATGGTCTTGCACCTAAAGGAATGGTTTATTGAATCTCGATCATAGTAATACACATTTTCATGCCAAAAGATATAAGATAGTAATGATGGTACCACTTACTTGTGGCACTGTCATGTAAGTCATATTGGTATAGAACGCATGAAGAAGCTCCATGTTGATGGATCTTTGGACTCACTCGTTTTTGAAAAGTTTGAGACATGCGAACCATGTCTATTGGTGTATACGCATGAAGAAACTCCATGCAGATGGATCGTTTGGACTCACTTGATTTTGAATCACTTGAGATATGCAAATCATACCACATGAGCAAAATGACTGAAAAGCCTCGGTTTCAGTAAGATGGAACAAGATAGCAACTTGTTGGAAGTAACACATTTTGATGTGTGCAGTCCAATGAGTCTTTGAGGCATCAAATGAATATCGTTATGTTCTTACTTCACGGATGATTTGATTAGATACTGAGTGTATTTACTTGATGAAACACAAGTCTGAATTATTGAATGGTTCAAGTAATTTCAGAGTGAAGTTGAAGATCATCGTGACAAGAGGATAAAATTTCTATGATATGATCATAGAGATGAGTATCTGAGTTACGAGCTTTGGCACGCAATTAAGACATTGTGGAAATTGTTTCACAATAAATATCGCCTGGAACACCATAGTGTGATGGTGTGACAAACATCATAGTTGCAACCTATTGGATATGATGCGTACCATGATGTCTCTTATCGAATTACCACTATCGTTCATGGGTTAGGCATTAGAGACAACCACACTCACTTTAATAGGGCACCACGTAATTCCGTTGAGACGACACCGTTTGAACTATGGTTTGGAGAAACCTAAATTGTCGTTTCTTAAAAGTTTGGGGCTGCGACGCTTATGTGAAAAAGTTTCAGGTTGATAAGCTCGAACCCAAAGTGGATAAAATGCTTCTTCATAGGACACCGAAAACAGTTGGGTATACCTCCAGTCTCAGTTTCGGAAGCAAAAAGGATTGTTTCTAGAATTAGGTCCTTTCCCGAGAAAAGTTTCTCTTGAAAGAATTGAGTGGGAGGATGGTGGAGACTTGATGAGGTTATTGAACCGTCACTTCAACAAGTGTGTAGCAGGGCACAGGAAGTTGTTCCTGTGGCGCCTACACCAATTGAAATAGAAGCTTATGATAGTGATCATGAAGTTTTGGATCAAGTCACCACCGTACCTCGTAGGGTGACAAGGATGCGTACTACTTATGAGTGGTACAATAATCCTATCTTGAAGGTCATGTTGCTAGACAACAATGAACCTACGAGCTATGAAGAAGTGATGGTAGGCCCGGATTCCGACGAATGGCTCAAGGCCATAACATCCGAGAGAGGATCCATGACTTTGGAAGAAATACTTGATGGTCGTAAGGACGTTGGGTAAAGATGGATTTTAAAAGGAAGACAAACAATGGTGGTAAGTATCACCATTAAGAAAGCTCGACTTCTCGTTAAAGATGTTTTCCGACAAGTTCAAGAAGTTGACTACGGTGAGGCTTCCTCACTCGTAGCAATGCTAAGAGTCTGTTGGAATTGGATTAGCAATTACTGCATGATTGATGAAATCTTGCAGATGGGATGTCAAAACATTGTTTCCTCGATGTTATACTTGAGGAAAGTTTGTATGTGATACAACCAGAAGGTTTTGTCAATCCTGAAAGATGCTAACAAGTATGCAAAGCTCCAGCAATCCTTCTAAGGACTGGAGTAAGCATCTCGAGTTGGAATATGCGCTTTGATGAGATGATCAAAGATTTTGGGTTTATACAAAGTTTGTGAGAAACTTGTATTTCCAAAGAAGTGAGTGGGAGCACTATGAATTTCGATAAGTATATGTGAATGACATATTGTTGATCGAAATGATGAAGAATTTCTGGAAAGCATATAGGGTTATTTGAAAAGTGTTTTTCAATAGAAAACCTGAATTAAGCTGCTTGAACATTGAGCATCAAGATCTATGAGGATAGATAAAAACGCTAAATGGTACTTTCAAATGAGCACATACCTTGACATGATCTTGAAGGTGTTCAAGATGGATCAGTCAAAGAAGGAGTTCTTGCCTGAGTTGTAAGGTATGAAGTTAAGAGTTAAAGCTCGACCACGGTAGAAGAGAGAGAAAGGACGAAGGTCGTCCCCTATGCTTCAGACATAGGCTCTGTAGTATGCTATGCTGTGTACCGCACTGGAAATGTGCCTTGCCATGAGTCTGGCAAGGGGGTACAAGAGTGATCCAGGAATGGATCATTGGACAACGGTCAAAATTGTCCTTGGAGTAAATAAGGACATGTTTCTCGATTATGGAGGTGATAAAGAGTTCGGCGTAAAGGGTTACGTCGATGCAAGCTTTTAGCACCTATCCGAGTGACTCTGAGTGGCAAACCGGTTACATATAGTGGAGCAACCATTTGGAATAGCTCCAAGTGGAGCGTGGAAGTAGCATTTACAATATGACATAGAGATTTGTGAAGTACATACGGATCTGAATGTTGCAGACCCGTTGACTAAAACCTCTCTCACAAGCAAAACGTGATCAAACCCCAGAACTCATTGAGTCTTAATCACATGATGATGTGAACTAGTTTAGTGACACTAGTAAACTCTTGGATGTTGGTCACATGGAGATGTGACCTATGAGTGTTGATCACATAGCGATGTGAACTAGATTATTGACTCTAGTGCAAGTGGGAGACTGTTGGAAATATGCCCTAGAGGCAATAATAAATTGGTTATTATTATATTTCCTTGTTCATGATAATCGTTTATTATCCATGCTATAATTGTATTGATAGGAAACTTAGATACATGTGTGGATACATAGACAACACCATGTCCCTAGTAAGCCTCTAGTTGACTAGCTCGTTGATCAACAGATGGTTACGGTTTCCTGACCATGGACATTGGATGTCGTTGATAACGGGATCACATCATTTGGAGAATGATGTGATGGACAAGACCCAATCCTAAGCCTAGCACAAAGATCGTGTAGTTCGTATGCTAAAGCTTTTCTAGTGTCAAGTATCTTTTCCTTAGACCATGAGATTGTGCAACTCCCGGATACCGTAGGAATGCTTTTGGTGTACCAAACGTCACAACGTAACTGGGTGGCTATAAAGGTGCACTACAGGTATCTCCGAAAGTGTCTGTTGGGTTGGCACGAATCGAGGCTGGGATTTGTCACTCTGTGTAAACGGAGAGGTGTCTCTGGGCCCACTCGGTAGGACATCATCATAATGTGCACAATGTGACCAAATGGTTGATCACGGGATGATGTGTTACGGAATGAGTAAAGAGACTTGCCGGTAACGAGATTGAACAAGGTATCGGTATACCGACGATCGAATCTCGGGCAAGTACAATACCGTTAGACAAAGGGAATTGCATACGGGATCGATTGAGTCCTTGACATCGTGGTTCATCCGATGAGATCATCGCGGAACATGTGGGAGCCAACATGGGTATCCAGATCCCGCTGTTGGTTATTGACCGGAGAACGTCTCGGTCATGTCTGCATGGTTCCCGAAGCCGTAGGGTCTACACACTTAAGGTTCGATGATGCTAGGGTTATAGGGAATAGATATACGTGGTTACCGAATGTTGTTCGGAGTCCCGGATGAGATCCCGGATGTCACGAGGAGTTCCGGAATGGTTCGGAGGTAAAGATTTATATATGGGAAGTCCTATTTTGGCCACCGGAAAATGTTCGGGATTTTTCGGTATTGTACCGGAAGGTTCTAGAAGGTTCGGAGTGGGGCCCACCTGCATGGGGGCACCCACATGAACGTGGGTAGTGGGGCAAGGCCCCACACCCTGGTCAAGGCGCACCAAGATCCCCTTTAGGAGGAATAAGATCATATCCGAAGGATAAGATCAAGATCCCTAAAAAGGGGGGATAACAATCGGTGGGGAAAGGAAAGGATGGGATTTCTTTCCTCCCACCTTTGCCAACACCCCAATGCACTTGTAGGGGAAGAAATAATCCCCCTCCACCCCTATATATAGTGGGGAGGCGCATGGGAGCTGCACCCTTGCCCCTGGCGCAGCCCTCCCCCTCTTCCAAGTCCTCCTCCTCTCCCGCGGTGCTTGGCGAAGCCCTGCAAGATTGCCACGCTCCTCTATCACCACCACACTGTTGTGCTGCTGCTGGATGGAGTCTTCCCCAACCTCTTCCTCTCTCCTTGCTGGATCAAGGCATGGGAGACGTCACCGGGCTGTACGTGTGTTGAACGCGGAGGTGCCGTCCGTTCGGCACTAGGATCTCCGGTGATTTGGATCACGACGAGTACGACTCCTTCAACCCCGTTCTCTTGAACGCTTCCGCTTAGCGATCTACAAGGTAGATGCACTCTCTTTCCCCTCGTTGCTAGTTTCTCCATAGATAGATCTTGGTGACACGTAGGAAAATTTTGAATTTCTGCTACGTTCCCCAACAGAAAGCAGCAACACTAGTCCGGATCCGAACACAACCCCAGATTCCGAACACACAGACATCATCGGCGGCTCAGCCATCGAAATAACACTGTCGGCCCATCTCATTATGGCAGTCGTCGCCCCATGGACCGAACCTTTCTTGGCCTACCTTAATAGGAAACAACTCCCTGAGGATCATAATGAGGCCCGCCGCATTGTCCGGCGTTCGAAGGCCTACAAGGTCCACGACGGGGAGCTCTATAAGAAAAGCGCCACCGGAGTCCTTCAAAGGTGTATCTCCGAGGAGGAGGGGCGGCAGCTCCTGGCTGAGATTCATGCCGGTCTCGGCGGGTACCACACTACTACGAAAAGGGCTATTACTAATGGCGCACCTGATGTGTGGTGCGCCATTATTGACATATTACTAATGGCGCACCTGATGTGTGGTGCGCCATTACTAGTTTTGAAAAAAATTTGTTAGCAGTGGCGCACCAGGGGATAGTGAAGGCGCACATGTACAAAGTACGCCATTACTATGTGTATGACTAGGTCAAACCTTGGTCAAAATTAGTAATGGCGCACTTTGCATAGGTGCGCCATTACTATGTCAAACTTAGTAATGGTGCACCTACACATAGTAATGACGCACTTTGTGAAGGTACGCCATTACTAACTTTCTTTGCACCCCCCTGTGGACCGCCTTTTCAGTTTAAAAAAATAAAATAAAATGATGGAAATGTAAAAAACAAAAGAAAATAAGTTTCCCATGTGTATGTGGTCTAGTTGTTGGGAAATTTACAAATGTGAATTTCGACTTTATTTGCAAAATCTCCCTGGAATTTAGTAAAATGGGCATAACTTTTGCATATGAACTCGGTTTAAAAAGTTTTTCAGAATCCCCAAAAAGCTAACAGAATAAAAGATACGGGGCTTTTAAGATCTAGAGGGGGGAAAATGAAAAAATTTCAACTTAGTAGTGTCGCACCATTTGCTAGGTGCGCCACTAGTAACATAAAAAAATTGGTTTCGAATTTTTTTTTGGGAAAAAATGTTCAAAATATGATACATAATATGACCGGGAAGTTTGAAATATTTTTTCAAAATTTCACCACACTCATGAACATGAACAATGTCATAGACATCAACAAGGTTTAATAGGATTGATATGATAGATAAATCAACAAGTGGCTGTTAAGTGAGCTGGTGTTGGGGTTGGATAGAACTGAGAAGTTAAGCGTGCTCGGGCTGGAGTAGTGTGAGGATAGGTGACCTTTCGGAAAGTTTGACCACGGAGTGCGATTTGACGTGTGAGGATGGGTGACCTTTCGGGAAGTTTGACCATGGAGTGCGATTTGAATTGAGATTAAGCATATTGACCCAAGATTAAGCCATAGTGACCCGAGATTAAGAAAAAAACGAAAACCAAATTTTAAAAAAAATTCTGAAAAAAAATTGAAAAAAAATTCTCAAAAAAAATTTGAAAAAAAATTGTTAGTAATGGCGCACTTCTATGTGGTGCACCATTACTAAGTCAGATAGTAATGACGCACCAGATAGGCATAGTAATGGCGCACTATAGGTGTGCGATTACTATTTGTTACTAATGGTGTGATAATAGTGGCGCACCTATAGTGCGTCATTAATGGCAAAAATAGGTGCGCCACTAACATGCCTTTTTCTAGTAGTGCCACGCCGCAGCTCGGGCCCTTGTTAGCAAGGCCTTCCGTACGGGATTCTACTGGCCGGCGGCCCGAGCAGATGCACAGGACCTTGTCCAACGTTGCGTCGGATGACAACTCTTCACCAATCAAAGCCATATGCCTCCCACTACCCTACAAATAATCCCCATCACTTGGCCTTTTGCGGTTTGGGGACTAGATATGGTTGGACCCCTTAAAGGAGGAAGCCATAAGAAAAAATATCTGCTGTTCATGGTGGATAAATTCACTAAGTGGATAGAGGCCAAACCAGTTAAAATGGCCGAGTCCGGGTCGGAGATAGAATTCATATCCGGTGTCGTACACCGTTATGATGTTTCGCACAGTACGTATCATCACCGATAACGGCTCCAACTTCACAGCGGACGAAGTGAAAACCTGATTTACGCCTCTGTATATCATCCACAAACAAATGGTCTAGTCGAAAGAGCCAATGGTCTTATTATGAGAGGCATTAAGCCCAGACTAGTGCGGTCTTTGAAAGAATCAGACAAGCACTACTAGGAAAATGCTTGTAGATAGAAGTTTACCAGTAGCGTTTTTTATACCCCCACGCTACTACTAGCTAGTAGTAGCGCTGCCCAAAAAGAGCGCTATTGGTATCAGTCAGCAGCAGCCCTTGTTAGTTAGCCCCACGCTACTGCTAAGTGTAATACACCACACCCCAACATCAAAAAATAGCAGCAGCGCCTGTCGCCTAACCTTCGCTACAACTAGTGGGCTTAGCAGTAGCGTTGGCCCGTTGCCCGCGCTGCTGTTAGGCCCACTACCTCCCCCCGCGCCCCCTGGCCCGGCCGGCCTCACTCTCACTCACACTCGATCCCACACTCCTCCCTCGATCCCCCGCGCGCCACCGTCGACCCCCGCACACTGTCGTCCCCCGCACCGGGCCTCCTCCCCGCGTCGGCCCTCCTCCATGCGTCGGCCGCCCTCGCCCATGCCAGCCCTCCTCCCCGCCAGCCGCCTAGCTCCCCCACGTCGGCCTCCCTCCTCCGCCAGCCGCCCCGGCCCCCGCGCCGGCTCTCCTCCCGCGCCGGCCCTCCTCCACCGAGAGGTACTCCTCCCTCCTCCCTCCTTCCTCCTCCTCCCTCCCTCCCTAGTTATATATAGTTATTAGAGTAGTTATTTTCAATTCTATGTAGTTGAAAAAATGTTGGTTATTAGAATAATTTAGGTTTTTATCGAACCCTTGCTTGGACAGATTAGGTATGAACCCTAGTTAATTCGTATGAACCCTAGGTTTTTAAATTTAGCTAGGTTTTAAAGTTAGGACAGAAATTTAGCTAGGTTTTTAATTAGGTGTAGTTAATAGAATTTAGGTGTTTTAAGTGTATTTAAAAGAGTTTTAGGTGTTTTAGTTGTTTTAGGTGTAGTTAACAGAATATTAGGTGTTTTACTTGTTTTAGGTGTAGTTAACATAATTCTAGCTTTTTTTTAGTTAAAGCAATTGTTGTTATTTTTTTAGTTGAAGCATTTTTTCCTGTTATATGCAAATTTGCAGTGGACTTGTCATATTTTGAACATGTCACATTTTGGACATGTCATATTTTTCCGAGTGGCCTATGTTTTGCCAGAAATGTCAATTCGTTTACATTCTGGCAAATTTCAGGCGCTCGATATGCCCTGTTTTTAGCAAAGGTCATGCCAAATTTTGCTAAGTGTTTATTAATTTTGTTTTCATAATTAAGCATTTTGTTCTCGACGTTGACGATGCCTATCACGCATCCTCGTCTTCGACTCGACGGAGGACTCCTGGTTGAGCCGAGGGGCCATGTCTGGGACTGGGCTCCGCCGGGCTGGTACTGGGTTGTGCTACCTTCTGGTGAGCGCAGCTTAGTGAGGAGCCAGCCCGTCGTCGACACGGAGCTTCTTTGGTGGCGGTCACGTGGGCCTGCATCGGTGGAGAGGCTTGCGTCCCCCGCGCAGGTGGTACAACACCGTGTCACAGAGGAGAACACGCACGTCCAGCGCTACTTGGATGCCTTGGCGAACGGCCGGTTCTCCAATACCTGGCAGATTCTTTGGGGATCTCACCGGAGCTATGATCCGGTGATGGTTCCTTCTCTTTGGGTGTCCACCGCGGCCCACTGAACCTAGAGGAGCTATTATTCGAGATGTATTAGTGATATTATATGATGATCTTTGCTACAAACTACTATATATATGTATTCGATGATGGATTATTAATTGCCTATTTGTTATTTGCTTATTGAATGCAAAAGATGAGCGCGGTTTGTGCTACAAACTACTATATATGTATTCATGATGGATTATATGATGATCTTTGCTACAAACTACTACAAACTACAAATTTTAGGTGTTTTAGTTGTTATATGATGATATTTGCTACAAACTACTATATATGTATTCGATGATGGATTATTAATTACCTAGTAGGAAATGTCTGACGACGAAATGGAATGCGCTAAGTGCGAGGACTGCAAAGATGAGCGCGGTCTGTGTGATAGACCTCACCTGGTAGAAGGTCGGCGCTTCAGGATCAAGCTCCAAGAGACCTTCGATGTTGAAACGGTACGCAACGACGACAAGTGTTTTTTGTTATTTTTTGCACGACTTCTCTGCTTCTTCAACGTGTAATTTCCGTCTTTTACAATTCAGCTAGCTTATCCCATGTCATGCAAGAAGCTATGTCTTGGAGAAGATGGGTTTTGAAGATCATGAAAGAATGGAGACAAAGATAATTCAACTAAGGGCCCATCATGGTTATGATTTTGCTGTAAATCTATACAATTATGTGAACTCATCCAATTTTGGTTGCCTGAATTAGGAAGCCCTTTGCAAGGCGTATGATTTTCATGAGGGTATGCTTCTCACCTTCGATCTTGGTGATCCCGACATCGATTTAAATGATATGACCATTTGGGTCCTTGTTGACACGCTTCGGTTCTACCGCTGTGTGAGTTTCTTAAACATATTTACTAAGTAATTTATATTGTTTATTTCAAAATATTTGACAGCTTATTTCCATTGACAGCTTATTTTCATTCTTCAAAAATGTACGGAAAATGGTAGATGTAACCTACTACTACAATGATGAAGCACAATTAACTTATAAGGAGCAAGATGGTCTTATCGCATTTTTTACTTTTCTTGAGAATTACAATAGCTATTATCAAACTCCTCCACATTATGGTCAATACGTGCCACTAGTCCATGTGTTGAACTACGGTAACATCAATGGAGATATCATGGTAAGATTTTCTACTATTACGACATTCGTGCATCTTTTGCATAAATTCTTCTAAAACTAAACTATATTGCTAACTACAAAGTTATTACTATGTTTTTTAACAGAAAATCCCGATGGATTGTGTGCCTCATCTGATGTTGACGAGAGGTCGCGTTAATGTTATGAGCTTACGGCCACCACGACCAGGTCAGCCGCAGTATCCACATCGCTCCTGTCCATACCGGATTTCTAAAAGCGAGGAAGCCATGATAATAGATGATTTCAAAAAATGTTTGAACCATCGTAGAGAGCTACTTGGAAGCAACATTGTGCGTAGGCCATGACTTGGAGACAGGATGATCTCCGTTCTTTATTATGGAGAGTAATTTTCCTTAATGTAGCGTCAATGCCTATCTTCTTTTATGATATTTTACCTAAGAGAGGGTAGAGTAGGTCCTATGAGAGGAGTAGGTCGTAGCTAGAATGTGTTATTATGTGCTACAATATATGTGTTAGAGTTGATGATGATGAGGAGGAGTTGTGATTATGACTAGTGACCAACTTGTTATATGATGTCTCATTGACGAACATTGTTTGATGGTGATGACAAGTGGTAATTATTATGCTATTTAAGTAAACTAGTTCATGATGAGTTGTTATTGTATAAAAGATATATCTGTTTAAACATGTACAGCGCAAAAATGCTAAAAAACATAAATGTTGGCAGTAGCTTGGGCCTGAAAACGCGCTGCTAGTACTTGAACTTATCAGTAGCGTTGGCCTAAAAATGCGCTACTGCTACAAAATAGCTGTAGCGCCGTAGCAGTAGCCCTAGTGCCGCGCTACTGGTAGCTCAAAAACCAGCGCTACTAGTAAGCATTTTCCTAGTAGTGAAGCACTGGGTTGAGGAGCTTGACTCCGTACTCTGGGGCTGTGGACCACGCCCAATCGCACTACCGGATACACACCTTTCTTCATGTTGTACGGCATAGAGGCAGTGCTACCCTGCGACATTATTCATGACTCACCTCAATTGTGCATGTATGAAGAGAGAGAGGCCGAGCTCGATCGGCAGGACAGCCTAGATGCCCTGGAGGAGGAGCGCGACGTCGCAAAAGCCTGTTCCACATTTTATCAATAGCAGGCTTGCAGGTATCCAAGCAGAGAAGTGCGGGTCAAAACATATAACGTCGGCGAACTTGTTCTACCCCTCGGAGAAGAAAAAGGACAAACTCAAGCCCAAGTGGGAGGGTCCCTTCATCATTGACGAAGTTCTCACTAGAGGAGCGTACCACCTGCGTGATGCATCAGACAACCGCCTAGAGCCGAACCCCTTGAACACGGCCAGACTCCGAAGATTTTATGCCTAGCGCCGAACTCTTTTTTTGTTTCCTTCTCCCTATTGTTTCCATTACTTTTTCCTCTCTTTTCTATTTTTCCCTTTTAGCCTTAAAGCTTTTCGTGCGGTTAAACCATGCACCTGTGACATACATATTCTAAAAATTGTACGTCCATTATACCTGGGGGCTTCTTGGACAAAAGCTTGCTATTATTATTTTCCGAGCATCAAGCTCATCACATATGTGTGTTTACCCCATTTGTACCTTTTCTTCGCCTTTATATGCATCGATATGACTTAAGTTTTGGCCAAGCTGGGTTGCCTGGCTCCTGTGCTTATGCCCTACATTCCTGTTAGTTCGGCTAGGGCACAAAGGGAGCACCTCTACGATTGTTACTGCCGGGTCATCCGGATGTGTACCTCAGACTGGGTGAAGCTGAAAGCTAGAGTTCTTAAGGGAATATTTGGTCGGTGAACTAAAGATGTTTTTACATTCGTTTCATCGTGAACCCCCAGAAGCTATACACATTGTGATTTCTTCATCACAGTCCGGATGTGCACATCGATGCATGCACACCCAGGGAAAGGAACCCTTAACGTAACTATTCTCTCTGGAAGATGTTTCTTACACTCCCAATGTAATATAACATAACTAGCTAGATAATTTTCTGTTCAAGAAACTATGACCCCTACGCCTGGTTTCCATGCATACCCGGTCTACTCGGCCGCTCTGGTATTCGGAAATACTCCGCACCTTCGGGTCCAGAGGTCGAAGCGAAAAGGTATGCCATAACAATCATTTTATAATCCAGCTAGACATGCGTATGCAAAGGAAAGTACATAGTCGCTTAGGACTTAAAAACTTCCTCCTTTATGTTGTCCAGCAGGCTATCAAACTCACAATCCTGCTGGGAATACTTGGCGGGTACTACGACTTGGTCATATACTAAACTAACGGGAATTTCTTCCCCATTTCACCCTAGTGGTCTGATACGTCTCCATCGTATCTACTTTTCCAAACACTCTTGCCCTTGTTTTGGACTCTAACTTGCATGATTTGAATAGAACTAACCCGGACCGACGCTGTTTTCAGCAGAATTGCCATGGTGTTATTTATGTGCAGAAACAAAAGTTCTCGGAATGAACTGAAACTTCACGGAGATTAGTTTTGGAAATAATAAAAAATACTGGCGAAAGAATCAAGGTCAGGGGGCCCACACCCTTTCCACGAGGGTGGAGGGTGCGCCTGCCCCCTGGGCACGCCCCCTGCCTTGGGCCCCTTGGAGCTCCACCGACCTCAACTCCAACTCCATATATTTGTGTTTGGGAAGAAAAATCAGAGAGAAAGATTCATCGTGTTTTATGATACGGAGCCGCCGCCAAGCCCTAATCTCTCTCGGGAGGCTGATATGGAGTCCGTTCGAGGCTCCGGATAGGGGAATCCGTCGTCGTCATCATCATCATCATCAACCATCCTCCATCACCAATTTCATGATGGTCACCGCCGTGCGTGAGTAATTCCATCGTAGGCTTGCTGGACGGTGATGGGTTGGATGATATTTATCATGTAATCGAGTTAGTTTTGTTAGGGTTTGATCCCTAGCATCCACTATGTTCTGAGATTGATGTTGCTATGACTTTTCTATGCTCAATGCTTGTCACTAGGGCCCGAGTGCCATGATTTCGTATCTGAACCTATTATGTTTTCATGAATATATGTGAGTTCTTGATCCTATCTTACAAGTCTATAGTCACCTACTGTGTGTTATGATCCGGCAACCCCGAAGTGTCAATAATTGGGACCACTCCCGCTGATGACCGAAGTTCGAGGAGTTCATGTATTCACTATGTGTTAATGCTTTGGTCCGGTACTCTATTAAAAGGAGGCTAAAAGGAGGCCTTAATATCCCTTAGTTTCCGCTAGGACACCGCTGCCACGGGAGGGTAGGACAAAAGATGTCATGCAAGTTCTTTTACATAAGCACGTATGACTATATTCGGAATACATGCCTACATTACATTGATGAATTGGGGCTAGTTCTATGTCACCCTATGTTATGATTGTTACATGATGAACCACATCCGGCATAATTCTCCATCACTAATCCAATGCCTACGAGCTTTTCACATATTTTTCTCCTCTTATTTACTTTTCCGTTGCTACTATTACAATCACTACAAAATCCAAAAATATTACTTTTGCTACCGTTACCGTTACTTCCATACTTCTTTGCTACTAAATACTTTGCTGCAGATATTAAGTTATCCAGGTGTGGTTGAATTGACAACTTGATACGACCATTTTGCATCATGCTTTTATATCGATATTTATTGCATTATGGGCTGTTATTACAAATTATGTCACAATACTTATGCCTATTCTCTCTCATTTTACAAGGTTTACATAAGGAGGGAGAATGCAGGCAGCTGGAATTCTGGGCTGGAAAAGGAGCAAATATTAGAGACCTATTCTGCACAACTCCAAAAGTCCTGAAACTCCACGAAAGTTATTTTTGGAAATAATAAAAAATACTAGAAGAAGAATCCACGTCAGGGGGGCCTCCACCTGTCCATGAGGGTGGGGAGCAGGCCCTACCCCCCTGGGCGTGCCCCCTGCCTCGTGGGCCCCCTGTTGGCCCTCCGGTGCCCATCATCTGCTATGTGAAGTCTTTCGTCAGAAGAAAAATCATAAGCAAGCTTTCGGGACGACTCCGCCGCCACGAGGCGGAACCTTGGCGGAACCAATCTAGGGCCCGGCAGAGCTATTCTGCCGGGGACACTTCCCTCCGGGAGGAGGAAATCATTGCCATCGTCATCACCAACGCTCCTCTCATCGGGAGAGGGAAATCTCCATCAACATCTTCTCCAGCACCATCTCATCTCAAACCCTGGTTCATCTCTTGTATCCAATTCTTGTCTCATAGTCTGGGATTGGTACCTGTGGGTTGCTAGTAGTGTTGATTACTCCTTGTAGTTGATGCTAGTTGGTTTATTTGGTGGAAGATCATATGTTCAGATCCTATATGCATATTAATACCCCTCTGATTATGAACATGAATATGCTTTGTGAGTAGTTACGTTTGTTCCTGAGGACATGGGAGAAGTCTTGCTATTAGTAGTCATGTGAATTTGGTATTCGTTCGATATTTTGATGAGATGTATGTTGTCTCTTCTCTAGTGGTGTTATGTGAACGTCGACTACATGACACTTCACCATTATTTGGGCCAAGAGGAAGGCATTGGGAAGTAATAAGTATATGATGGGTTGCTAGAGTGACAGAAGCTTAAACCCTAGTTTATGCGTTGCTTCGTAAGGGGCTGATTTGGATCCACATGTTTCATGCTATGGTTAGGTTTACCTTAATACTTCTTTTGTAGTTGCGGATTCTTGCAATAGGGGTTAATCATAAGTGGGATGCTTGTTCAAGTAAGAACAGAACCCAAGCACCGGTCCACCCACATATCAAATTATCAAAGTGCCGAACGCGAATCATATGAACGTGATGAAAACTAGCTTGACGATAATTCCCATGTGTCCTCGGGAGCGCTTTTCTCCATATAAGAGTTTGTCCAGGCTTGTCCTTTGCTACAAAAAGGATTGGGCCACCTTGTTGCACTTTATTTACTTTTGTTACTTGTTGTTCGTTACCAATTATCTTATCACAAAACTATCTGTTACCTACAATTTCAGTGCTTGCAGAGAATACCTTGCTGAAAACCGCTTATCATTTCCTTCTGCTCCTCATTGGGTTCGACACTCTTACTTATCGAAAGGACTACGATAGATCCCCTATACTTGTGGGTCATCACAACTCAACTGCTAATACTTGAGAATATTCTTTGGCTCCCCTTGTGTCCAATCAATAAATTTGGGTTGAATACTCTACCCTCGAAAACTGTTGCGATCCACTATACTTGTGGGTTATCAAGACTATTTTCTGGCACCGTTGCCGGGGAGCATAGCTCTATTCTTTGAGTCACTTGGGATTTATATCTGCTGGTCACTATGAAGAACTTGAAAGACGCGAAAACAAAAATTTATCCCTCAACTACGAGGGGAGGTAAGGAACTGCCATCTAGCTCTGCACTTGATTCACCTTCTGTTTTGAGTAAGCTTGCGACACCTAAACCTGCTTCTGCTATTAATTCTGATATATCGCATGTTATTGATGATGCTACTTCTGCTATGCACGATACTTATGATGAAACTACTTCTATGCTTGATACTATTGTGCCACTTGGTGAATTTCTTGATGAACAACTTGCTAGGGCTAGAGAGAGTGAAATTATTGAAACTGATAATATTGATGAAAGTGATGATGAAGATTCTCCCCTAAATATGAATTGCCTGTTGTGCCTGAGGGCTATGTTATTGATGAAGAAACTGCTAGAGACTTTCTTGCTTGCAATGATAGAAGTGATCTTAAGAAATTATTAGCTAAGCTGAAACAAAAACTCTGAATGCTAGAATGAAATATGATCCTGCTTATGCTACTTCACCTTTCTTTGTTACTGATAAGGATTATGAATTCTCTGTTGATCCCGATATAATTACTTTGGTTGAATCTGATCCCTTCTATGGCTATGAATCTGAAACTGTTGTGGCACATCTTACTAAATTAAATGATATAGCCACCCTGTTCACTAATGATGAGAAAACCCGCTATTACTATATCCTTAAAATATTTCCGTTCTCATTAAAGGGTGATGCTAAGATATGGTTTAACTCTCTTGATCCTGGTTGTGTGCGTAGTCCCCAGGATGTGATTTATTACTTCTCTGCTAAATATTTCCCCGCTCATAAGAAACAAGCTGCCTTAAGGGAAATATATAATTTTGTGCAAATTGAAGAAGAGAGTCTCCCACAAGCTTGGGGGAGGCTTCTCCAATTACTTAATGCTTTGCCTGATCATCCTCTTAAGAAAAATGAAATACTTGATATCTTTTAAAATGGACTAACCGATGCTTCCAGAGACCACCTGGATAGTTGTGTTGGTTCTGTTTTCAGGGAAACAAAACCAGATCAAGCTCAAATTCTATTGAATAATATGTTGACTAATGAAAATAATTGGACACTTCCTGAGCCAACTCCTGAGCCTATTCCTAAACCAACTCGGAAAAAAGGTTTTCTATTTCTCAGTCCTGAAGATATGCAAGAGGCAAAGAAATCTATGAAAGAAAAAGGTACAAAAGCTGAAGATGTTAAGAATTTACCTCCTGTTGAAGAATACATGGTCTTAATTTACCGCCTGTTGAAGAAGTACATGGTCTTGATAACCCGACACAAGTAGTAAAGGTAAATTCTCTCTATAGATTTGATGAAGGTGATATTCCTCTTTATAAGTCTGCTAGCCAATGCCTAGATGAGTTTGATAATTTTATTGTCAAACAAGAAAACTTCAATGCTTATGTTGGTAGACAATTAAAACACAATGCTTATATGATTGAACACTTGGGTGATTATATGTCTAGAGTCAAAGGTGAACCTAAACTCATCGGTAAACATGCTTCTATGGTTACCACTCAAGTGGAACAAGTACTTAAAGCTCAGAATGATTTGCTCAATGAATTGAATAGTAAGAATAATGATTTTGCTGTTAGAGTGGCTACTAGAACTGGTAAAATGACTCAGGAACCTTTGTATCCTGAAGGCCATCCTAAGAGAATTGAGCAAGATTCTCAAAGAAATAATTTAGATGCACCTAGTCCTTCTAAAAAGAAGAAGAAAAAATGATAGGACCTTGCATGCTTCTAGTGAACCTGTTGTAGACACACCTGAGAACCCCAATGACATTTCTATTTCTGATGCTGAAACACAATCTGGTAATGAACATGAACCTAGTGATAATGTTAATGATGATGTTCATGTTGATGCTCAACCTAGCAATGATAATGAAGTAGAAATTGAACCCACTGTTGATCTTGATAACCCACAATCAAAGAATCAACGTTATGATAAGAGAGACTTTGTTGCTAGGAAGCACGGTAAAGAAAGAGAACCATGGAAACCCATGCCTTTTCCTCCTAAACCATCCAAGAAAAAGGATGATGAGGATTTTGAGCGCTTTGCTGAAATGATTAGACCTATCTTCTTGCGTATGCATTTAACTGATATGCTTAAAATGAATCCTTATGCTAAGTATATGAAGGATATTGTTACTAATAAAAGAAAGATACCGAAAGCTGAAATTTCCACCATGCTTGCTAATTATACTTTTAAGGGTGGAATACCAAAGAAATTGGGAGATCCAGGAGTACCAACTATACCATGCTCCATTAAAAGAAACTATGTTAAAACTGCTTTATGTGATCTTGGAGCCGGTGTTAGTGTTATGCCTCTCTCTTTATATCGTAGACTTGATTTGAATAAGTTGACACCTACTGAAATATCTTTGCAAATGGCTGATAAATCAACTGCTATACCTGTCGGTATTTGTGAGGATGTGCCTGTTGTGGTTGCAAACGTTACTATTTTAACGGACTTTATTATTCTTGATATTCCCGAGGACGATAGTATGTCTATTATTCTTGGAAGACCCTTCTTGAATACTGCAGGGGCTGTTATTGATTGCAACAAAGGCAATGTCACTTTTCATGTTAATGGTAATGAGCATACGGTACACTTTCCGAGGAAACAACCTCAAGTCCACAGTATAAACTCTATTGGAAAAATTCCATCGATTATTTTTAGAGGTTTTGAATTTCCTCTACCTACTGTCAAGAAGAAATATGATATTCTTATTATTGGGGACGTGCATATCCCCGTTGAGGTAACATAGTGTTATTCGAAATTTCTCCGGTTCCATGTTATTCGGAATGAGTTTGTTAACAAGACCTGATCAACCTTGTTAGTGGATTCCTTTTGATGAGCATGAGATGGATGAAGTTAGAAGGCACAACTTTCTGTACCCTTCTTTTACTTTCTGTTATTTAGTTGAAATAAAGTAAAAATAGTATTTTTCTGTCTGTTTTTTGAATTATCCGTGCAATATAAAAATACCCCAAAAACAAAAGTTCTCCAAATGCCCTGAAATTGAAATATGATTTTTATGGAATATTTGAGAATATCTGGCACTGAGAACACAGCAGGGGGAGAAAGCACCTGGCCACGAGGGTCCAGGGCGCGCCCACCCCCCTGGGCGCCCTGCCTCGTGGGCCCATGGTGGCTCCCCTCCACTTATTCCTGCACCCACACACTCCTTCCTCCCAAAAAAATCACCAACCAGCTCAAGCACGAGTTCTAGCTCATTTTGCTGGGATTTTCGATCCCTTGCTCAAAGCACCTCTCACAAAACTGCTTTGGGGATTGTTCCTTGGTATGTGACTCCTCCAATGGTCCAATTAGTTTTTGTTCTAGTGCTTTATTCATTGCAAATTTGTGCTACCTAGGTGACCATGTTCTTGAGCTTGCATGTCAAATTTATATGGTTCCAAGTAGTTCTAATGCGTGATATAGTCTCTAGGCACTTGTGGGAGTAGTTGCTATCAATTTTGTTGAGCTTGGTTCACTTTTAATTGAAGTTACTAAAAATTTCACAAAATGATTAAGAGATTTTTGAGGGGCTCTTTGAGCCGAAGCTCGAAGGATAAGCAAAGTGAAGAAGAAGAGAGGCCCAAATATAATCTGCCTTGCACCACGGAGGTTCGGCCATGTGAATGGCCTTGTGATGATTTCTTGAGAGTAGTCGGGATTTATGATGATTTTTATGAGTTGGCTGAGAATGCAGGCCTCACCGACTTCCTCCGCGACCAACGCGAACAATATCTCTTACTCACTAATACCTTTGTGCAAAATTTTGATTTCCATTCTAGGAGGTCACCACCTACGGTGGATTTTTATTTATATGATGAGTATAAGGAGATGACCCTTCGTGAATTCTGTGAGATGTGCAAGTTAACTTTTCTGGGTTTCATAGAGGAGGGGTTTATTGATACAATTGATGTAGGGGAAACGAGGAAGGTTTCCGACGCACGAATCACTAGCATACATTTTCCTGTTCTACGTTACTTTGCTATATTTGCTAGTAGGTGCTTAATTGGTCGCGAAAACTGTGGAAACCTGAGTGTCCCTGATATTATTATTTTGTGCCATGCCTTGTTTCGTGATGATACATTTAGTATGGGTGCTATTGTTGCAAAGCGGTGAAATCTTAACCGTACTAAGGGCCCCATCTTGGGAGGCATCTTCACCTCACGCCTCGCTGAATATTATAACATACCTATTAGGCACTATGAGAAAGAAGAAAAACGGTTGCCTTCTGTTTATCTAGATTATAAGAGTATGGTAGCACAAGATTTTATTGTTAAGAATAGGAAAGGGCGCTTAAATACAAACTGTTATTTGATAAAAATCACCGTAAGACTATTACCTTGCCTGCTCCTTCCTTGTTTGATTTATCTTCAGGACAGCATCTCGTTCCGCTGGCGGCCATCCACGCCTACCGGAACCCTACAGAGCCAGAGCCAGAGCCAGAACCACAATTTGATCCTCCACGACGGTCTAATTACCAGTGGGATCCGGAGGCGATTGCCAACCAGTGGCAATCCGAGGCTTCTTCACAATATGACCCCAACTACAACTTTGGATATCCGCCAGGCCATCCGTGGCAATAAACCAACTTAGGCCAAAAGCCTAAGCTTGGGGAGCGCGTATCTCTCACCGACATTACATTTATATTCACTCACTCATTGCTAGTTGTCGGTGCTCATACTTTTTCACTGTAATATCCATGCTAGTTTATTTTCCTTTTTATGCTTTCTTCTTGTGTGTTTGAAAAACCTTAAGAAAAACGAAAAAATTAGTTGTAGCGTTTAGCTTGTTTATTTTCTTGTTGTAGTAGTAATAATTAAAAGAAAACCCAAAAATATTTCATGTTCTTCTTTTGCTTGTTGGGAGCTTTCCGGGTAAATAGTTTTATTTCTTTTCTTTTCTTTGGGGGTCGATAGGAGAAGACCATAATTAAATTGTTGAAGTGGCTCTTATGCATTATTGTTGATTTAACCAAGAGCCCATATTGTCTTGTCTTCTCCTGTTTATTGAATGCTTGCAGATTCCAGCTTAGTCCAATGCACGTGCACTATTATTATTATTCACATCGTTCGGTCGTGCAAGTGAAAGGCAATTATGACGATATATGATGAATTGATTGAGATGAGAAAAGCTGGTATGAACTCGATCTCTCTTTTTTTGTAAATATGATTAGTTCATCGTTCCTGATTCAGCCTATTATGAATAAACATATTTGCAATGACAATTAGAGATTATAGTTTCTTATGGCATGCTTAATTAGCTAGGAGTTTATAATGGTTTACCTTGCGTGCCAACATGCTACTAAAATGGTTGTGATGTGGTATGATGGGGTGGTATCCTCCTTTGAATGATTCAAGTGACTTGACTTGGCACATGTTCACACATGTAGTTGAAACAAATCAACATAGCCTTCATGATATTTATGTTCATGGTGGATTATATCCTACTCATGCTTGCACTCAATGTTCATTAATTTTAATGCATTTTCATGACTGTTGTCGCTCTCTAGTTGGTCGCTTCCCAGTCTTTTGCTAGCCTTCACTTGTACTAAGCAGGAATACTGCTTGTGCATCCAATCCCTTAAACCCCGAAGTTATTCCATATGAGTCCACCATACCTTCCAATATGCGGTATCTACCTGCCGTTCCAAGTAAATTTGTATGTGCCAAACTCTAAACCTTCAAATGAAATTCTGTTTTGTATGCTCGAATAGCTCATGTATCAACTAGGGTTGTCCGTATCTTCCATGTTAGGCGGGTTATTCTCAAGAGGAGTGGACTCCGCTCCTCACTCACGAGAAAATGGCTGGTCACTGGGATGCCCAGTCCCATGCTTTATGCAAATTAAATCAAAATAATTGCAAACAAAACTCCCTCGGGACTGTTGTTAGTTGGAGGCACTCGTTGTTTCGAGCAAGCCATGGATTGATACTTGTTGGTGGAGGGGGAGTATAAACTTTACCATTCTGTTTGGGAACCGCCTATAATGTGTGTAGCATGGAAGATATCACCATCTCTCGGTTGTTATGTTGACAATGGAAGTATGCCGCTCAAAATATTATTTATCTCTGCTTTAAAATCGAGCTCTGTCACCTCTACAAATCCCTACTTCCCTCTGCGAAGGGCCTATCTATTTACTTTTATGTTGAGTCATCACCCTCTTATTAAAAAGCACCAGGTGGAGAGCACCACTGTCATTTGCATCCATTACCATTAATTTATATTGGGTATGACTGGATATCTTTTACCATGAATTACAATGTTTAGTCAGTCCTTGGTCTTTAAAGGTGCTCTGCATTTATGTTTTGCGGTCTCAGAAAGGGCTAGCGAGATACCATCTTGTTATATCATATCATGATTGTTTTGAGAAAGTGTTGTCATCCGAGATTTATTATTATTGCTCGCTAGTTGATTATGCCATTAATATGAGTAAACATGAGACCTAAGAGTTATTGTGAATATGGTTAGTTCATAATATTTGCTGAAAACTTGAATGTTGGCTCTACATATTTACAACAACAAGAGCAAACAGAGTTTGTAAAAGTTTTTGTTTATCACTTTCAGTTTATCAACTGAATTGCTTGAGGACAAGCAAAGGTTTAAGCTTGGGGGAGTTGATACGTCTCCGTCGTATCTACTTTTTCAAACACTTTTGTCCTTGTTTTGGACTCTAACTTGCATGATTTGAATGGAACTAACCCGGACTGACGTTGTTTTCAGCAGAATTGCCATGGTGTTATTTATGTGCAGAAACAAAAGTTATCGGAATGACCTGAAACTTCACGGAGATTATTTTTGGAAATAATAAGAAATACTGGCGAAAGAATCAAGGCCAGGGGCCCACACCCTTTCCACGAGGGTGGGGGGCACGCTTGCCCCCCTGGGCGCCCCCCTGCCTCGTTGGCCCCCTGGAGCTCCACCGACCTCAACTCCAACTCCATATATTCGTGTTTGGGGAGAAAAAAAAAGAGAAAGATTCATCGCGTTTTACGATACGGAGCCGCCGCCAAGCCCTAAACTCTCACAGGAGGGCTGATCTGGAGTCTGTTCGGGGCTCCGGAGATTGGAATCCGTCACCGTCGTCATTATCAACCATCCTCCATCACCAATTTCATGATGCTCACCGCCGTGCGTGAGTAATTCCATCATAGGCTTGCTGGACGGTGATGGGTTGGATGATATTTATCATGTAGTCGAGTTAGTTTATTTAGGGTTTGATCCCTAGTATCCACTGTGTTCTGAGATTGATGTTGCTATGACTTTGCTATGCTTAATGCTTGTCACTAGGGCCCGAGTGCCATGATTTCAGATCTGAACCTATTATGTTTTCATGAATATATGTGAGTTCTTGATCCCATCTTGCAAGTCTATAGTCATCTACTATGTGTTATGATCCGGCAACCCCGAAGTGACAATAATCGGGACCACTCCCGGTGATGACCGTAGTTTGAGGAGTTCATGTATTCACTATGTGTTAATGCTTTGGTCCGGTACTCTATTAAAAGGAGGCCTTAATATCCCTTAGTTTCCGCTAGGACCCCGCTGCCACGGGAGGGTAGGACAAAAGATGTCATGCAAAGCACGTATGACTATATTCGGAATACATGCCTACATTACATTGATGAATTGGAGCTAGTTCTGTGTCACCCTATGTTATGATTGTTACATGATGAACCACATCCGGCATAATTCTCCATCACCGATCCAATGCCTACGAGCTTTTCACATATTGTTCTCCGCTTATTTACTTTTCCGTTGCTACTGTTACAATCACTACAAAACCCAAAAATATTAATTTTGCTACCATTACCGTTACTTCCATACTACTTTGTTACTAAATACTTTGCTGTAGATATTAAGTTATCCAGGTGTGGTTGAATTGACAACTCAACTGCTAATACTTGAGAATATTCTTTGGCTCCCCTTGTGTCGAATCAATAAATTTGGGTTGAATACTCTACCCTCGAAAACTATTGCGATCCCCTATACTTGTGGGTTATCATGGTCCGACCCGGGCCATGTGATTTGGATCCAGCTTGG